>BDDC01001187.1:21038-31675 GCA_001662425.1 Chlamydomonas sphaeroides
AGGCGGGCGGGGGCGGGCGCAGCCGGCAGGACGCGCACGGCGCCGCGGTGCGTGCCAAGGCCATCCGGCTGCTGGGGGGCGCCATCGAGGTGGACGTGCGGCTGCTGAGCATGGGCGACGTACAGGTGGGGGCGGGGGTGGGTGGGGGGAGGGAGGGGGGCCTATCACTGGGCTGGAAGGTAGTGCTGGGGGCCAAGCTTGGAATGGGCCAGCTGTTTGGGACGAGGGGTTGCGGTGAGAGTGCGGAGCGCTGACGGCCGGCAACATTTACAGGGCTGGCCATTTTCAAGCCTCCTCGTTGCTCACCTGGCCGCAGGAGGGCATCAAGGGGGCTCTGGGTGACGACAGCGTCCTGGTGCGCGAGGCGGCGGTGGACCTCATCGGAAAGTGAGGCCGTGGGGTCGCGGAGCGGGTAGGGCCAGGGCTAGCGCCGCGCCGCTCGGCGGAGTGCGGTGGACGTCGTCCCAACCCCAGGCAGCCTCATCGACACCCACCCAGGGGGGGGCGGCCCCGTGCTGCATGCACCCGCCCGCGGCCCCCTAACGCATCTCCCCCACACCCAATGCTTCATGCCGCGCTCCCCCTCCCCCTCCCCCTGCTCCCTGGGCCCCAGGCACATCAGCCGCTCCTCCGAGCTGGCCGCGCAGTACTACGACATCCTGGTGCGCGCCAGCGAGGACGCCGGCCTCACCGTGCGCAAGCGCGCCATCCGGCTGCTGTGGGAGTGCTGCGTGCGCTGCCCTGACTTTGCGCACCGGGGCGACGCGCTGCTGCGCATCGTCAGCCGCGCCTCCGACACCGAGGTGCGCGCGGGCGCGTGTGTGCGCCTGTGCCTGGTTGGGCGCGGGCGGCAAGCGGAGCAGAGCCTGGGGCTGTGCTGGTGGACCCAGTGGGGCTGAGAGCGGCGGAGGCTTGGCTGCGCTGCTGGTGCCAGCCGCTCGTGCTGCTGCCCCTGACGCGCGGCGCTGCTGTGCCCACCCCCGCAGGAAACGATGCGGTCGCTGGTGTCCAAGATCTGCTCCGAGATCTGGTTCCTGCCCAAGTTCCAGCTGGGTGAGGACCACCACCACCCCGGGGGAGGGACGGCATGATGGCGCCCCGCTTCCCCGTGCGACTCCAGCCGGCCTCCTCGCGCCTCGGCGGTGTGTACATGCTTCCCGCAAGCGCGCTGCTAACAAGTGCTGCACCCCCGCGCGCTTTCCCCTTGCCCTCCGCCAGAGGACGAGGTGGAGGTGGCGTCCATCAGCCGCCGCCCCGAGCAGCGCGCTGGCCAGCTGGGCGAGGTGGTGGGCGCCATGTACGGCCGGCTGGGGGGCTGCGCGGGGCTGCCCTTCAGCACAGCCATGCCCGTGGTGGCGGTGGTGCGGGCCATCGTGGGCGAGGTGAGGCGGCGGGGCGGAGGGAGGAAAGATGGGGAGGGGTGGGCTTGCGGATCAGGGGTGGGCCAGGGGGGGCGAGTGGCATCGCAACACGATGTGTGCAGCGGGCACACCGGTTGCTCAGCTACTTGTCGCCGACCGCGTGCTGCTGCGCCTCAGTAGGCTTCTTGGACTTCGCCTCCTGCGTTGCACGACCCTCTCCCCTGTTTCCTCCCCGGCAGGACGGCAAGCCCGAGTTCGAGGCGGTCCGCTCGGGCGCACGCGAGGTGGCGGACGCGCTGCTGGCCCGGTCGCTGGAGCTGCAGGGCGAGGCAGACGCCACCGCGCCGCCGCCCTCGGCCGGCGGCGCGGCGCCCTCCTCGCCCTCCGACGAGCTGCTGCAGTGCCTGCTGGCGCTGCACGCGCTCAGCGTGGCGGACGCCAGCCTGCTGCACCGGCCCTCGGACCCGCAGCGCCTCGTGCGCAGCCTGGCGCCCTACGCAAAGGTGCGCCGCCACCGCGGCCACCCCGGGTCCCCCAGGCCGCGGCCTGGAGCGCCCGCCCATGCCGACGAGGGCTACCCGCAGCGCCCGTCTGCGCCCCTCCGCTTCTCGCGAACCGCTGCGCCTTCTCGGCCCTCCCCTCGCGCCCTCGCGCCCGCGCTCCTCCCACCTTGACCCCTGGCGCCCCCAAAATGCCGCTCCCGCGGCACAAGCAGGAGATCCCAGCACCCGGCTCGGGCGCCGACGCCGCCTCCCGGCGGCGCGCGGAGCAGCTGCTGGTGGTGCTGGCGCTGCTTAGCGGGGGTCTGCGGGGGCTGCGGCACCTGGACGAGGGGCTGGGCGAGGAGCTGGTGGGCGACCTGCGGCTCATCGTGGCCAAGGTCAACCACGTTCAGGTAGGGCCGGGCAGGGAGGCTGCGGGCGGACGAGGTTGTGGAAAGAGGCGGCGAGCGGTTCCGGCGGCGGCACAGCCGTCCTACAGACATGGGCCGCCCTATTCATGCGGCTGTGCTGGCTTCATGCCGATCTCGCACCTGTTCGTCCCCTTTTCTCGCTCCCCTCCTCGCCGGCTGACCAGTTCGCTACTCCCTCGGAAAATCTCTGCCAGGTGGTGTCCGCTGCCTGCCAGTGCCTGTGCGTGCTGGCAGCGCTGCAGCCCGTGCACAAGGCCACGGTGCAGGAGCAGGCCGCAATGCTGGCGTCCTTTTTCGAGGGCGACATGACCAGGGGGGTGAGCGGTCAAGTGGCGGGGAAGCTAGGCGGGGTTCCCAAGGGAATCGTAGCGCCGGGCAGGCAAGGCCCGGACGGCTGAGGTGCGATGGCGGCCAAGCGTAGGGCCGTTGCCTGCAGACGCCGCTGCAAGAACATGCTGCCCAAGCGCACGGGCCTGCCGCCGCCCCGCCCCAAGTCTCCCCCGTCCCGCCCCCCGCCCCCCTGCCTGCCAGGTGACGGGCAGCCCCGACCGGCGGCGGCACTACCAGCGCTTCCTGCACATCCTGGGCAAGCTGGCTCGCTACGGGGCTGACATACTGGACGAGCAGCCCGAGGTGCGGGGAGCGGTGGCGGAGGCAGGGTGGCAAGAGTGGGGAAGTTGGGGCAGGTAGGGTATTGGTGGCGGCAACGAGGGGGCCGCTGGACGAGCCGGCAGGGCTGCGAGGTGGAAGGCTGCCCCTGCTTGCTCGCTGTTGACCCCTTCGCCCTGCCCCCCGCGCCCTCCCCCGCAGGGCTGCCGGCACCCTACCACCTCCGGCTGCCTGGACCTGGTGCTGCGGCTGTACGGCCACCTCAGCGACAGCGTGCGCCACTGCGAGGCGGCGCTGCAGGCGAGGCAGGCTTGGGGCCTTGGGGAAGAGGGGGAAGCTGTGCCCAGACGTGTCTCAGGAGGCGTCCCTTGCACGTGCGGTGCGCTCTGCTTGCATCCAACTGCGCGTCGCCCATCTGCTGCACCCTCGGCACTACCCCTTCGAAGACTCGTGCGTGATCTCTCGGTGCGCCTCCTCTCTTCCCCTTGCCCCCTGTCGCAGGCCATGGGCTGTATCTTCATCCCGCGCCCGCACCTGGCCGTGCAGTGCCGCGCCGTGCAGCCGGTGCTGGAGGGCGCGCTGGCGCCCTCCGCCGCCGCGCCGCTCAAGTGCCGCTGCCTGGGCTCGCTGGCAGACCTGCTGCGGGCGGAGGAGGAGGTGCTGCTGGGGCGGCAGGCGGAGGCGCGCAGGGCGGCGGTGGCGGCGGGCCAGGCCAGCACGGCGCCCGAGGCGGCCGAGGGCCGCGGCCTGGCGCGGCGCAACGGCGAGGGCGACAGTGGATCCGTCAGCAGCGGGCTCATACAGGTGGGGACCAGAGGAGAGGGCGCGGTGCCGGGGTGGAGGACTGGGTGGGGCGCTGCAATCCAGGGGACGGGCTGGGGCGGACCGTGACGCGGGCAGCCTGGCGCTGGTCTGGGCGCAAGGCGCTGCGCTAGCTGGGCCCAGCAACCAACGGCCGTGTCGCCCCGGCCCGGCCGGGCCGTTCCCCACCACCTGCACTCGCTCGCCACGCCCTCCTTCCGCTCCCCTACCTCCCCCGCTCCGGCCCCAGATGCTGTGGGACCGCATCCTGGCCCTGGCCACGGACGCCACGCCAGCCTCTGCCGCGCCCAGCGCCAGCGGCCAGACGCCACCGCCCACGCCCACGGGAACCGCCGCAGCCCACGGCGCAGGTGCAGGCGAAGGACAGGGGGTCTGGGGCGCCAGCGGCCGCGATAGAGACAACTGTGATGCACGCGTTCGCCTGGCTGCCCCCAGGCTTGGCTGCCTATGGTCCCGCCGCCCCATTTGCTACCCACGCTACCCTGCACTCTCCCTTTGGAAACACCGTCCACGCTCCCCTCCCACGATGCCCACGCTGCCCGGCCCCAGTGGTCCGCCGGCGGGCGCTGGAGCTGATACAGGTGGTCATCCGGGGCGGCATCGTGGTTCCCTGGTCCGCGGCGCCAGCGCTGGTGGCGCTGGCGACCGACCCGGACAAGGAGACAGCCGCGGTGGCGCTGGCGGTGCTCAAGAGCGTGACGGCGGCCAACGCCAGCTTCGTGGCGGGGCAGGTGGGTGCCGCAGGCGGGGCGCAGGCGGGGACCTGTGGCAGGGTGCAGGGTCGCAGGCAGTGGAGCGCCTGCGCGGCCGCTTCGCACTGTTGGGCAGGTTGTGGGCGCCACGACCTTGCCTGTGGGCCCCCTGTCCTCGCTACCTCTCTACCCATTGTACATCACGCCCCCCTTCCCCCTGCCTTCCGCGCCTGCCTTCCGCGCCTGCCTTCCGCGCCTGCCTTCCGTGCGTGGCTCCAGGTGCCGCTGGGTGTGGCCGAGGCGTACGCCTTCCACGTCAAGCTGGCGGCGGTGGAGCGCCCGGGGCAGCCGCCCGCACCCGGTGAGCAGCGGAGTCGCGTTAGGGGCTGGTGCCTCTAGGCACGGCGCCATGCGCTTGCCCGTCGCTCTCCTCAAAAGCGTGGCTCCCAACACCTGTGCGTTCCCCTTTTGCCGTCCTTCCACCCCTCCCCGCCCTTTTCCTCGCTCTCCACCCTTCTCCCACCCTTACCACCCGCCTCTCTCCCTTCCCTTTCACTCCTTCCCACCCCCTCCCCCAGACAAATGCCGGCCGCTGGTGGACGGGCTATCTTCGCTGTGGGGCGCCGTGTTCCAGCCTGACCGCACCCTCAAGGCGCGCTTTCTCACCGCGCTGCTCAAGCCGCTGGACGACGGCTGCTGCCTGGCCAGCGGCACGGCGGCAAAGGTGCGGGCCGGCGGCGAGCGAGGGATGATGGAATGGTGCTGGGCTTGCCGCCTGGTACCCCGGTGCTAGGCGGGGGCGCCGATAATTCCGGTTGGCCACCCACTACTGCCCTGTACCCTAGTGCCGCGGTGACTGCCGTTTGGGCTTCCTTAGTTCTCAGATGGGCCACGCTTGCCGCCGCCCCGTCCGCTGAGCGTGTCCGCGCAAGCCCCAGCGCGCTCCCTACCCTTGCCTACTGCAGTCCGACCCGCACCTGCTGGCCTTCCTGTCGTACGTTGTGGCCGAGATGCCGTACCGCAAGATGGACGAGCTTCTTGCGGTGCTGGTCCGCATCAACGAGATCCTCAGCCGCAGGGCCGAGACAGCCCTGGCCCGGCTGGCGGAGCTGCGCCAGGTGGGGTGTCCGGGGGGAAGCAGACCCTAAATCCTAACCCCCCAAACACCCAATAGAGGCTGCGCGCCCTTAGGACGGGCGCTGGCCCCATTGGCTACTACAGATCACGGCCGCAGCCACTACCCAGCTGTGTCCGTGGCTTCCTTACCTTCCTTGACCTCCCGCCACCCCGCTCATGGACCCCTGTCTCTGTCCCCCCAGGAGCATAAGACCGGCAAGTCCGCCACGCCCAGGCCAGCGCCCGCCAACGGCAGCGCCGCGCCCGCCGCTGCGCCCACGCCCTCCCCGCTGCCTGGGGCCCGCGGCCCCGGCGCCCCCCCCTCCTCCGGCGGCCTGGGCGCCGTGGTGCGGGCGGCCTACGCGGCCTCGCTGCTGCTGCTGCTCAAGCAGTACCTGCGCATGTCGTACGACCTGACGCCCGACCGCATAGCAAAGTACGCACTCCTCGGGATCGGGGGAGGGCCGGACAGAGCAAGCTCGGACCGCCTGCCGCACCGCGGCTCTCCTCGTTTCGGCAAGCGCTTGCCTTGCTGAACAACCCCATCAACTCCTTCCCTCCGCCCCCTCCTCGCGCCATTGCTCCCGGCTCCCCCCAGGTATGACCCCAGCGGGCCGCAGCGCAAGGTGGAGGAGAAGCTCAACGCGGTGCACAACGGCCGCCTGCGCTTCAACGCATCCAAGCTGAGGGTCGACGTGGCTGCGGCGCTGCCGGGCACCGCGGTGGGCGCCGGCGCGGCCGGAGCTGCGGGCCGTGTGGCGGCCCCTGGTCTGGAGGGCGAGGCGCTGTGGTCGGGGGTGGACGAGGTCTACAAGGTGGGCAGCGCGGGAGGGAGAGGTGTGCAGCGGGGCAGAGAGCGGAGGGGGGCAGGGGGGAGCGGCGTGCTGCCGTCCCTGTACGAGAGGGGTCACTCTGTGTGCACGAGGGCCTGGCCGCTGCCTCCACCCTGCGCGCCGCCCACTGCTGGTTGCGGCCGCAGGTGCTTAAGACGCTGATGGGCCAAGACGAGATGGACTACAAGTAAGTGGGGGAAAGGGACAGGGGGAGGGGAGCGGAGGGGAGGGGCGCTGCTGGCAGCGGGTGGGCGACTGCGGCAAGGGACGCTGCTAGAGCTGCAGGTTGCGTCATCGCGCCGGCCAAGCCCTCGCTAAGGGCCGGGATGGGGACTCGTGGTACTGCCGGCGTGCACCTGCGGCAGGCCCCACCTCACCGCGCCTCACCGCCCCCCGGCCCCTGCCTTGCCCCTGCGCGCAGGCACGCCGCAGCGGCCGCCATGGGCGACGCCGACGCCGCGGGCCCCTCACCCGGGGCCAACGGCGGCGGCGAGGCCATCGACCTAGCTGCCATCATGGCGGCGCCCGACGAGGGGGGCACGGGGCAGGGCAAGCCACCGCTGGCGTCCAGGTGCGTGGGCGGCTGTCCCGTGGGCGGCTGGATGGGGTGGGCTGGGTTGGGTGGAAGCGTGCTCCGGCTCCAGCATGGCTGGTCGGTGCGACGACAACGTCAAGATGGTGATGGGCGCTGTCGTTGGGACGGGGCCTGCTGTCCTGGCCCGTGACGATTGCTTGCCCTGCCTGGTGGGTTGCCGCAGGGGGCGTGGCCGTGGACGCGGCTCGCGCGGAGGGCGCGGCCGGGGCAGCCGCGGCGGCCGGGCCGCGGCAGTCGGCGGCCGGGGGACGGCGGCAGCCAAGCGGGGGCGCAAGCGCAAGGTGGCGGACAGCGACGACGAGGACGACGACGACAATGATGACGACGACGAGGCGACCGAGGAGAGCCCGGCCGCCCCGAAGCGCTCGCGGGCGACTGCAGCGGCTGGTCGCACGAAGCGCCGGCTGGAGAGCGCGTTGTAGCTGCTGCAGCCGCGCTGGTGCCTTCTCCCCGCTACATACCGATAGCAGATCGGACGATGTATTGACCGCAGCACTGGACAGGTGGCTCGAGGCGCTTCACTTGGGAGGGGGTGTAGGTGCATCGGAGTAACCGTGGTGCCGCTACATATGGAGCGGCTTGCTACGATGGAACGCATGGAGTCGGACTGTAAGCACTCATGCACTCTGATGCATTGCGAGATTGCGTGCCGCCAGCCGTTCGGCTGGGTAGGGGCTCCATATCTTCGGCGTCGCTACGCTACCGGCCGGCAGGCTGGCTGTACGGGGAAGGTGGGCTGAGTTCGGAGTACACGAACACAGGCGGGGCGGACAACGGCTGCAACTGCATTCGCGTTGGCGGCCGGCGCCGGCGCGCCCACATGGTCTGTGCACGGCAGGCTGACAGCGGGCGAAGGCAGGGCACAAGCAGTCGTGCAGCCGCCGCTCTCACCGGTGCGGGGGGCTCTGCGCCGCCCAGAGCAGCGGACCTGGATCCTATCCTCGAGCGCTGAGCTGAGCCTTCTGCGCTGTTCATTGTCTTCAGCAATACATATGCACACTGTCGTCGTAGCGGTACGCAAAGTACCAAACGCAACCGTGCCTGATGTCGTAATGAGTTACAGCTGCGCATACAGGCGAGCCAAAACCCTGCCAGCTAAGCCGCAGACGACTCCCTCTACCACCCCTTCGACATAGTCAACACGCAGTGGCCCAGCGCCAGGCTAGAGCATCAGCGAGCTGACACGAAGGCGGAGCTCACCCGCTGCACAGCCCGCTGCCGCTGCCCCTCACACTGTGCTCCGACTGGGCTGCCGGCGCCTGCGCCCAGCGTGCCATAATTGGCGCCGCCCTGCTGGCCACGCGCGTGCTCAGCCACCGCCGTTCGCCTGGCCACCGGGCGGGCGCCTACCCGCCTTCTGCCTGCAAAGCAGCACGTCATGTCCCTCGTTGTCCCACACAACCCGACGGCGGTGACGCTACGCAGCAATCGTAGCCGCCACACCGGCTACACCAGCACAAAACTGCCGTCGGCGCCTGTCCACCTTGCTCCCCCGGCCGCGCCGCGAGCTCTCCACACCTCCCCCACTGGACGACAGGTTGGCTGCCCGTTTACTTGTTGATCTTGGGGTTGGCACCGCGCTGCATCTGGCCAGCCGCCAGGGCCGCGCGCTTCTCAATGCTGCGCGACTCCTTGGACTTGATGCCCTCCTCAATTTGCCGCTGGCGGATGAGCGTCAGGCACTGCGCCACCTGGCGACGCAGATGCTTGTTGAGGTGCCCCTTGGGCACCTTCTCGGGATCGGGCTGAGGCTGGCTCTCGCCAGGCTTCATCTCTGACACACCGCGAGTGCGCTGCAGCCACTTGGTGCGGAGGAGCTCATCCTTCAGCTGGACGGTCTTGTTAGCGAGCTCCTCGTTCGAGAGCCCACGGAAGTCCGCAAGCTTCGTCGGCTTAGCCTGGACCACGACCATGCGCTGCGGGGCCGCCGGCGCAACGACCGAGCGGGCCGGGCGCACAGCGGTGAAGGCACGAGAGACCTGCATGGCTGCGGCTGTCTAGGAAGAGGCGGCCGTCGCAACAAAAGTTGTGGTGTGCAGGCGCCTGCTGTGCAGCGCGGCCCTAGATTAGTATCGGCAGCTACTGAATTACAGCTGCAGTGTATGGAAACGACCTCTGTGTGCAACTAGGAAACCTCTGCATTGCTTGCATGGGTCCGCGACACTGCACCACAATTGAGTGGCGACGACACACAGCACGCCCTCGCAACCGGGACCGCATTGCAACCTTACTGCGTTTGCTGACCTGTGGCGTTCCATTCATACCAAGCTTGCACGTCGGCTGACGGCGGACCTTGCCTCGTTTCCTGTGCGATGCACGCTGTTGCTCATGACAATGGTTACGGTGCTAGTTACAAACCGGCGCCTGGTCCCTTGGACTGTGATGAAACGCGATTGGATGCCCAGCCCGATCCTACCAGCTGTGCATCGGCGCGTATGAGCGTGGGACGCGGCGCGGGGGCCTTGGCTGGCCCGACGGCGAAGGGCGTGGCGGTGCCGCTGTTTGGCCCCAGGCGGGGAGGAAGGGCACGAGGCCGGCTCGGGAGCAGCGCACACGCCAGCCGCGCCCCGGCCCGACGCCCGAAGCGCACTTACAGCCCTACCGGCGGACCGGCAACTGTGATGGCGGGAGGTCAAGGAGCGGTCATTTTAGAGGCGGCAACGTCAGCCCTGTGGTACCAGGGCTGGGGTACCCGTGCAATCTCGCTCTGATGGCGCACAGCAGCTACGCTTGAACAGGCGAGTGACCCCGGACAAGGCGGGGCATCCAAGGTTCATATCCATGAAACAGATGCATATCTGTACGTGAATTCGGGTGGGAGTGGCGAGGGCGGACGGGGTTGCCTTGCGCTTTTCTGGGCGTAGCAGGGCGTAGCCCCCGCTGGGGAGTAAACCGCATCACCTAGCCATGTGGTCATCGAGTCCTCGTGTGTGATTGTAGTTGGCTCGATTTCTTCGTGTGTTTTGCGGCGTTCCACGGTTATAAGCATCGTCGGTATCTGCGGTAGGTCAGTAGAAGGTTTGAAGCCTAGTTCGTGCCTGCTGGTTGACACCGCCGGAGGCTTTCTTCCCGTCCTCAGTTTCGATGCACGACCGGCGTGGCTGCGCCATGTCTGTGCAGGCGCGCATTTCCAAACATCCATAGGCCCCTCGGCCGCCGCCGCCGCCACTACCACCTGTACTGCGACCCCTTGTGTGGGAGGTTATGAGGCATAACCCCCCACTTGCTCAGGACCCCGTAGGGCCCTCACAGGACCCCATGGGACCCCTCCAGACCTCTCAGGTCCCCGTTCCTTGTGTCCTCGGTTCATCTCGTGTCACCACCTCCCGTCGCCCACGTTGCCTGCCTGCATACCGCCCAAGCTTCCCCAGCCTCACGCATCGCCCCGGCTGCGGTTGCAGCATCGAGTATCAGGTGTACCCAGTTCGTTCTGATTCCACAACAAGCCTTTCGTATGCATATTGCTCGGTTGTGATGCCCCAGTCGGCAGCGACAGTCCATGCTGCTGCCCCCGCCAACCACCGCCGATGGGGTTGGGGCCTTCTGCGCTCGTGATGAGCTGCGACCAGGAGCAAGAGGTCTCCTGATGCAGATATCCAAGCCCGTTTGGCGCTTCCGGAAGAAGAAAAAGTCGTTACACCGCCCCCCGCAGGAGGAGTAGAGCTTTGATCCCCTCTACACATCGATGCGCACAGA
>BDDC01001188.1:0-17086 GCA_001662425.1 Chlamydomonas sphaeroides
CACCCATGCACCCATGCACCCATGCACCCATGCACCCATGCACCCATGCACCCATGCACCCATGCACCTCGGCCGCATGCACACGGCCCTCCCGACGCCTATCCCCCGCCCCTCGGCCGCATGCGAGGCGCACCCGCTCCATGTCCGCCAGCTGCCGCCGCGCCGTGGCCACGAAGCCGCCCCACATGTCGCCCTGCCGCAGGTAGCTGCACACCAGCTTGCGCCGCCAAGCGCCCGCCACCGCCGCCCGCCGGGGCGCGTCGCCCGCCTCGTCCGCCGCCGCGGCGGCGGCGGCGCCGACGCGGTGCAGCTCCGCCATGACGGGCGGCGGCAGCGCGGCCGCGCCCACCACCAGCGCGTGCGCGCGCAGCAGCGTGGCGCGGGACTCGGGGTGGGTGCCGATCCAGGACCGCGTCCACACCGCGGCGAGCGCCTCCACCAGGGGCAGCACGAACGCGTAGCCGCCGGCGCTCTGCTCCTGCAGGGCCTGCGCGGAAGGGGAGTGTTGGTGGGTGTGCAGCGTTGGGCTGGGGCGAGGCACGGGCAGGGGGGCAGGGGCTGAGGGGCCCCTCTGGGGAGCAGCGCAGGGGCTGCGGAGACTGTGGAGGCGTGCCGGTGCGCCGCCCGTGGCGCCGCGCCGACAGACCCCATCCCCGCGCTGCCCAAAAGGTCCCGCCTGCGCCTGCGCCTGCGCCTGCGCTACGGAAGAGGCGCCGGGAGGCGCGGCGGCAGGCAGGCCACGCGCCCCCGCCCCCGCCCACCTGCACCGTCACCGCCAGCTCCCCGAACCGCAGCAGCTCCGAGGCCGAGTGCAGGTCCTCCCGCGACAGCCGCACCGCCGCCGCCGGCTGCGCAGCAATGCCGCCGCCGGCCCGATCGCCGCCGGCCTTCATCCCGCGGCCGCCCGCCTGGCCCAGCCCCAGCCCGAGCTCCGCCTCCAAGTCCGAGTCCGAGTCCGAGTCCGAGTCCCCGGCGCGCGGCGACACGGGCGCCAGCCGCGCTATGCAGGCGGAGCCCACCAGCAGCGCCGCCGCCGCCGCCACCGTCGCCTCGGCGTCCTGCGGACACACGCCGGCGGCCGCAGCGCCAGTCAGTCCCGAGCTGCGCAGCACCCATGGCGCCATGGCCGCGCCCGCAGCGCTCCAGCCCCCTCCCAAGCAGGGCAGCGGCCGCGCCCGCAGCCCCCAAGCCCGCTCCCCGGAGCGCCCCTCCCCAGGGGCCCAGCGGCAGCAGCGCCAGCGGCAGCGGCTCGTGCGCCCGGCGCCCCCGCACATGGCCTCGCGCCCAGCCCAGCCGTGCCCCCTGCCTCCCTCCCTCCCTCCCTCCCTCCCTCCACCCCACACCTGCATGTCGGAGCCCCGCAGCGCATACAGCGAGGCCACCACCTCGCCCGTCCGCAGCACACGCGCCGCCTGGCGCGCGCCGATGCGCAGGTCGCGAGCCGTGAGCGCCAGCGCCGGCCCGGCGCAGTCCGGCGTGCTGGCGCCTGTGCCCGCGCCCGCCGGCGCTTGGTCGGCGGCAGCGCTCGCGACGCGGCCGGCGGCGTTGGCGGCGGCGGCCTCGGCCTGCGGCACCGGCGGCCACTCGCTCGGCCGCAGCAGGCCCAGCCACGGCAGCTCCAGGCCCAGAGCCGCCACGTCCTGCGGCCCCAGCTCCGCCACCACTTCGCCGCCGGGGTCCTCCTGTCCCGGCGCCGCCGCGCCATCTGCGGCGCCGCCAGCCGGCCCACCCCGCCTCCGCCGGCGCCGGCGGCGCTCCGCCGCCACGCGCGCCAGCCGGTGCACGAAGCCCCACGGCGCCGCCGGCGCCGCCGCCGCGGCGGCGCCGGGCTCGCCGCCGCCGTCGGCCACCTCCGCCGCCGCCAGCAGCGCCAGGCGGTGGCGGTCCAGCAGGTCCCACACCAGGCCCTCGGCCGCCAGCGGCGCCCGGCCCGCCAGCAGCCGAGGCCCCTCGCCCGGGGCCGCCATGAGGTAGCCTAGGTCGTAGGCCTGGCGCAGCAGCTCCAGCTCTTGGGCGCCTGCGGGGCCCTCGTGCTCCTGAGTAACCTATGACTGTCATACGCAGTTGGCCATGCGCTTCGTTAGAGATGTGAAATGAGATGCAAGTCGTGTCAAACGTGAAAGAAAGGTGGCGTGCGAGAAGTGATGATCAATCCTTCTGTATGGATGCAGCAGTCCTACCCGCGATCCCGGGCATGTTGGCCTGTGCGGCCAGAACCGACACGGAGCCCAACACCGCCCTGGCCTCATCCGGGGTGACGAGAGGGTTGGCGGCGCAGGGGGCGGCGGCGCCGCTGCCGCGGCGCCATGCGGCGGCGGCGGGAGCCGCGCCGTGCTCCGCGAGGCGCAGCAGCAGCTGCGCCTCGGCGTCCGGCAGCTGCTCGGCCAGCTGTCGTACGTATGACACCTCCGCCGCGTCCTGCTCGTCCCAGTCGCACTCGGGGCTGCGGCGGGGCAGGGCGCGGGCGCGGCAGGGCGGGTTGCGAGGGGCGGGAGCCGCGCTGCTGGGCCCGTGGGGCCGCCCGCGCTGCGCGGCGCCGTGCTGCGCTCCGCAGCTCCCGACCCATGCGCGCCCCTGCCCTTCCGGCATCACCACCACCCCCGCCTCACGCCAGCCCCCACGTCAGCGCCTGCGCCCCAGGGTGCCCAAGCGCCCGGCCCCCGTCCGGGTCCCTCGCACCCTGGTCGCTCGCACCCTGACGCCGCGCTCACCTGGCCCCTGGCCTCTGGCCCCTGGCCCCCAGGTGCACCCACCCAAACACACGGCCCGGCCTGTCACCGCCAGTCCCGCCCCCGCCCCACGCGCCCACTCCTCACGCTGCAGCGCCCCCGAGGACCCGCCCCTGCCGTGCCTTGCCTTGCCGCAGCGGCGCGGGGCAGGCGCAGCGCTGCCCCACCGCCCCACCGCCTGCATCCCGATGGATGCCCCCGCGCGGCACCGGGGCCCGCAAACCCACCTGAGCGTGCCCCAAGCGGCGCTCAGCGCCACGCACACGTCCCGCAGCGGCCGCGCCCACGGCACCGCGGAGTCGCGCCACGGCGCGTCCCGCGGCGCCGCCGCCTCCGCCGCGCGCATCGCCGCCGCCGCCGGCTCGCTGCGCGCGTACGCCAGCTTGGTCAGCACGCGCTGCGGCAGGTGCGCATCGCCGCTGTCGCCGCCGCCGCCATCCTGCCAGGACCCCAGCCCCGGCCCCTGCCCGGCCGTCAGCCCCGCCAGCTCCTGCGTCGGCTGCGGCTTGGACGCCTGCGGCGCCGCCGCTGCTCCTGCCGCCGCCTTTGGAGCCACGGGACCCGGCTGCGCGGTGTCTGCAGCCGCGGCCGCTGGCGCTGGCTCGCCTGCTGCCTCCGGCGGCTGTCGGGCCGCCGTGGCCGGCGCGGTGCCGGCGGCGAGCGCCAGGTTGGCGGCGCGGATGGCATGCAGCTTGTGCAGCAGTGTGGCGACCCGGGCGGCTCGGGCGGCGGGGCTGCGAGTGCACCGCACTCCCCTCCCGACGATCACGGAGCCCGGGAGCTGCTGGGTGGCGGGGCTGCATGCGGGATGGGTGGGAGGAAGGGTGCACCGGCATGGGGCGGGGTGAGGTGGCGGGAGCGTGGGGTTCTAAGAGCCTGATACATTGGGTGGGTTGCAGTGGAGTGGGATGGGGTGGGGCAGGAGGGATGCCGAGCGGAGGATGAGGTCTGTGGCGAGGCGCGTGGGAGGGAGCAGGCGGGGCGGGGCATTGCCACGCTGTTCCTAGGCCCGACAGCTGGCCACCAGGCGGAGGGCGGGGTACGTCAGAGCGCGGCATGCGGCAAAGAGCACGGGCAGGAATTTGACTGGGAGTAACGTTGCCAGAGAGAGAGGGAGAGTAATGGAATGGGGCCTATTGGGGTTACACCTGGGGCGTGCTCACCTCTCGTGCGGGGACTGTAGGTCATGCGCCAGCGCCTCCGCCCTTTGCATTTGGAAGCTGCAAAGGTAGGCCACAGGGTGGGCCTCCGGGCGCCAGCTGAAGAAATCCAAGGGAATGACAAGGGGCTGTGTGCCGCCGGGAGGCCCAGGGCCCGCGGACATGGCGCAGCCCGCTGCGGGCAAGGGCAGCGTGGCGGGCAACGTGGGGCGGGGAAAGTAGCAGCGATCTGTACGAATGCTTACGTTAGATACACATCGCGAGCCCGTCGTTCGCTGATATTGCACTGCGGCGACTTTGCTGGGTGACCTCGATTGCCGGCGCGGCGTCACGCAGCGACAGCTCGCATCACAGTAAAGCCATTGTGGCGCCTCAAAGAAGACAACAGCAAGCGCAGCGCAACAAAGCAAGCGGCGAGGACAACTCGTTGCGCGCACGTCACGGAATTGCGGGCTGTCATTCCATTTTGTTCATATCGTGCTATGCGATGATATCTATCGGCTACTACCTCTGCTGCAAGCTGCAGCTGTAAGTGATCGGCGCTAGCTGACCCAGGGGTCTGCCCGCCTACGACGCGCCGCCGTAATCCTGCCTATGCCAGTTGCGCCTTCCAGGGACGATGGTTCAATCTACAACCATCACGCATGAAGAGATAGGGCTCCAGTTCGGGTTGACTCAAGTTGGCCGCGACCGCGACACTTCTACAGGCTTGTTCCGCTGACGATGTGAGACATAATACACAACAGGACACATACGCGCTGTACTTGCATTGCTGCACGAGACACTTGCAGCGCCGAAAGCGCGAGCTTGCCACTGCGCACAATGGATATTGGGTCGCGCTGAGAAGCACGCCAAGTGCAATTGGAATTAAATTTAGATCTATAGGAGAGCTCAGCTGCCTCTGCGTCAGCAACTTGCAATTGTTCGATTGTTTGTTGCCGATTGTTTGTTATCGCGCGGGCTTCCCAGGCGTTATGGCGTCAGGTGGGCCGCTTAAGACGTCAGGATAGCACCTAGCCAGGGTTGCCTAGGACCACCGACTGCAGCGCACCGGCATCGCAGCACGCATGCATGTGTCGCCAAGGGCCTGGAGAGGCCCATCGAGCGCGCCGGCCAGCGCAACCGCACACGCGCACCAGCCCATCTGCGCGGCGCTTACGTACTGCCCCTCCTCCCCCCGGTACCTCTTGGCCCGGCCGATGCCGCTCCGACGACAGCCGCGCCGACGGCCTCGGCGCTGCTTCGGCTAGCCGCGAGCCCCGGCGCTGGCGCCACGATCCTCGCTCGTGCCACGACGCTGACGTCGGCATCTGACGCCGCTGCGGCGCTCGGTGCTGGATGGCCGCTCCCAGCACCCGCGTGGGGCAGCTCTCCGCCGCTGCGGCGGCTGCTCACAACAACGAGCGCCTCCGCCGCCGCCAGCGACCATAACTTCCGGCCCGGCGGCGCGACGCGTGACGGCGCCGCCGCCTGGACGGCTGGCCAGTCGCAGACGACAGCACCAGGCCTCCGTGCGCCTCCCGCGCATGCGCACAGCGGCGGCGCCGCCGCCGCTGCCGTCGCCAGCTCCCAGCGCGGCGGGGCCTTCGCCCCCGCCGCCGTGGCCCCCATGGCCGCAGCTGGTGCCCTGAGCTCCCACCTCCATTCGCCCGCCGTCCCATCCGGCCCCTCTACCTCCGGCCGCTCGCAACACCTCGCCTGGCCGCCGCCGCCGCCGCCCGCCGCACCCGTTGCCGCCGCCGTCCCCTCCACCGCCGCCAGCACGAGCCCTCTGTCAACCGCCGCCGCCGCAGCTGTGGCCTCCGCCGCAGCTGCCGCCGCCGCCGCCGCGGCCCCAGCGTCGGGTCAGCCGTCCCGGCGGCACCTCAGCGTGCAGCCCGAGGCGACCGTGTACGCGGGCCCCTCCCCCCGCAACCCGGCGCGCGTGACGCTCCGCACCATTCGCAAAAAGTACGAGCAGGGCGAGCCGCTGACCATGGTCACGGCGTACGACTACCCATCTGCCGTACATGTGAGTGGGTTCAACTTTTAGGGCCGAAATAGAGTAGCACCCCACAAGCGGCACGTCCCGGGTTGGTGGCGCGCTGGTCGTGTGTAGGAAGAAAGTAGGGATGCATTTAGATGCACCCGTGCGGGAAGCAAAGCCCAGCGCCGCCTTGAAAGAACCCGAGGCCCGCCCGTCCAGCCCGCGCACCGATGTGTAGGTTACCTGACGTTGAGCGACTGGAGCGACTGGAGACAACACGCCGCAGCACCCGCGTGTGTACGGCCTCCTGCAGCGGGCAGCAGCGCGGCGCCGCGCGTACGGCGCCGTCAGACCCGTGGGACTGCGCAGGCGCCCTTCCTACCCGCCTCCAACTCGCGGCCTGCCATCACGACGCCTGCTTCCCATCCGCTTCCCGCGCCTCTTCGCCACCTGGCTCCGCTACCTACCTCACCCTTGGTGCCTGCACTGGGACCCTCGTCACTGCTCTCGCAACCTCTACCCAATTCATGCTCCCTCCCTGCCTCCCTGCCTCCCTGCCTCCCTGCCTCCCTGCCTCCCTCCCTCCTCCCTGCCCCCCTGCCTCCCTCCCTACCTTTCCCCCCAGGTGGACGGCGCCGGCATCGACCTGCTGCTGGTGGGCGACAGTGTGGCCATGGTGGTGCACGGCCACGACACCACGCTGCCCATATCCATGGACGACATGATTGCGCACTGCAAGGCGGCGGCGAGGGGCGCGAGGAGGGCGTTCCTGGTGGGGGCGGGGAGGAGGGTGGGGAGGAGGGTGGGGAGGAGGGCGGGTAGGCGGGTGGGGAGGAGGGCGGGGAGGAGGGTGCTCGTCGGCGGCCGTATCCGCTGCCCCTGCCCCTGGCCCCACGCCCTGGTCCTCACCCTGGATCCCGCCCTGTGCGGCGACCATGACTGCGGGGCGTCCCCAGCCCTGACACGCACCCTGGCACGCACCCTGGCACGCACCCCCGCTCCCTGCCTCCCTCCCGCCCCGCCCCTGCCGTGCACAGGTGGGCGACCTGCCGTTTGGCTGCTACGAGACGGACGTGCGCGATGCGGTGCGCAGCGCGGTGCGCATGCTCAAGGAGGGCGGCATGGACGCGGTGAAGCTGGAGGGTGAGGCGGCCGGGGGAAGGGGGGGAGGAGGGGCAGAGGGCAGGGGCGGGGGGCGAAGGGGCGAGCGGCGACATGGAGACACAGGGACAGGGCGAGCAGCGCGGGCGGCGCGTGGTGCGGTGCATCGAGGCTGGGTACGTCTGGCGGGGCTTTGTGGCAATGTGTTGTTGGGTTGCTGCCCACGTGCGATGGCGCGTGGGCCCTGCTCTGCCTGGAGCGCCTCCCGGCCCCTCACCCCCTTTAGCACACGCCCAATACCTTTGTGTGCCCTCCCTCGCGCCCTCGCTCGCTGGGCCCTCGCTGGGCCCTCGCTGCCTTACCCCAGGTGGCAGCCCCGCGCGCGTGGAGGCGGCCCGCGCCATCGTGGAGACGGGGGTGGCGGTGATGGGGCACGTGGGCCTGACGCCGCAGTCCGTCAGCGTCATAGGTGGGGCGGGGCCGGCAGGGTCATAGGTGTGGCGGGCAGGGGGCGAGGGAAGGGGGCGAGGGAAGGGGGCGAGGGAAGGGGGCGAGGCGCAACCGACTTGGGCATACCTGAAGGCCCAAGGGTGGGCGCCGGGATGGACCGGGCCGGACTGATCCCCGGGCCGAGCCGAGCCGAGCCGAGCCGGGCCCGGCGTCCCGTGCCGTCGCCTCACGCGTCCTCCCCCTTGGCCCCCTTGGCTCAGGCGGCTTCCGGCCGCAGGCGCAGGCGGCGGATGAGGCGCTGCGGGTGCTGGACCAGGCGCTGGCGCTGCAGGTGGGGGGAGGGCCGGGCAGGTGCGGAGGTGCGGAGATGCGGAGGCGCGGAGGTGCGGAGGGGTCCTCTGCGCGACCCGGGGGCTCGCTGCGTGTGGGGCCCTCCCATCTGGCCGGTGCCCGCCGCTGGTGCTTGCGCGGTGCTCGGCCCAGCCTCCACCCCGCGTGCGCCTTCCCCCGCCCCGCCCCGACCCGACCCGACCCGACCCGACCCGGCCCGGCCCGGCCCGCCCCGGCCCGGCCCGGCCCCTCAGGCCGCGGGCTGCTTTGCGCTGGTGCTCGAGTGCATCCCGGGCCCCATCGCGGCCGCCATCACCCGCGCGCTCACCATACCCACCATCGGCATCGGCGCCGGCGGCGAGTGCAGCGGCCAGGTGAGGTGGCGACAGGGGTGGAGAGGTGTAGTGGGGGGTCAGTGGGCTAGCGGTGGCGGCGCGGTTGGGCCCTGCCGCTGGATGCTGACCATTCGTCGTTCCCTGAACGCTGCGTTCCTGGCCCCAGCCCTGTCTAGGCCGCCTCTCCAGGCCGCCCGGCGCCTGCCATGTCCCTCGCCCGAGCACGCTTCCCTTCCCATCGCATACCCGCCCACGCCCCCCTCCCCTCCCCCCGCCAGGTGCTGGTGTACCACGACCTGCTGGGGATGATGACGCACCCGCACCACGCCAAGGTGCGCTCTGAAGCGCGGTACGAAAATGGCACCATAAGTGTACGTACCTGTACCTACAACTGTTGGATGGAATGAAACACCCGCACCACGCCAACGTGGGAAGGCTGGGGCGACGGTGGTTCTGGCAGAGCGCCGTGGTGGTGGGTAGCGCGGCGGCACGCTACCGTCTCGTCTGCGTCACCACGCCAGCGCGCGCTGGGGGCGGAGCGCCCAGCCCGCATAGCGTTGCGCGGCTGGCTGCTCGACCGCCCTGCTGGCCCCGCCTGCCTCGCAGCATCTTATCTCCAGCTGCCACCCGATCCGTCGGCCTCGCCACGCCGCCTCGCTCATGCTACACCTTCACCCACACACCCCTGCGGCCCATGCTGTGGCCCAGCCCGGCTTGCACCTCGCCACCGCCCGTCCCTCCAACCCTTCGCAACCCCTCCGCAAAACCCCAGGTGACGCCCAAGTTCTGCAAGCAGTACGCCCGGGTGGGGGACACCATCAGCGCCGCGCTGGCGACCTACCGGCAGGAGGTGGAGGAGCGGACCTTCCCGGGGCCCCGCTTCTCGCCCTACTCCATAGCAGACGCCGAGGTGCGGGGAAGAGCGGCCAGGAGAGGGCTAGCGGGAGACGGCGGGGAGGGCTTGGGTACGTGCCCCTGGGACGCCAAACGTATTCGAGCAAACGACGTGGCACCATCCATGTTGTATACAATTTCATGAAGACGGATGCGTCTTGTGCTGCGGCCCTGCCCGCAGGTCCAGTCGCTGGCGGCTGAGCTGCGGCGGCGCGGGCTAGGCGGCGCAGCGGAGGCGGTGGTGGAGGAGGCGCGGCGCGCGGCGGACGCCAAGGCGCGGGGGCTGGGGCCGGGCGGCAAGGCCAAGTAGCGCTGCTGCGAACAGGAGCGATCAGGGGCCTGGGAGCCCAGGGAGGTACGGGGTGCAGCGGGGGCTGGGCCAGGTCTGGCCAGGGCCGTGCGAAGCTGCTTGGAGAGCTGAGGCCAGTAGGCGTCATGGCCGCGTCGAAGCGCCTCGACGCGGCCTATGCAGTGGCGCCGGGCGGACTAGCTGCAGCGCGACCCGACCGCCGCGACTCGATGGAGGGGCTCGGCTCGGCTGGGCCGTGCGCTGCGCTGCCGGGATGCGGTGCCGGGGCGACATGACGCTGCGTCGGGGCTTGGGGGCGGCGTGCTGCTGCCGGAGCGGAGCGACAGCTGCCCAGCAGTCGTGTGGAGGAGAGGGGTGCGAGCATGGCCGCGAGAGCTGTCAGCGCTGTCAGGCGCTGCGGCGACAGCGGGCCAGCACTCAGGCCGCGCCGCCCGGTCGTAACGCCCATAAGTGCCGGCGGGCTGTCGTGGGCGATGTAAGGCCCCAGCCTGTGTGCGTGCGCGTTCTCTGCCACTCTGCCGCCCTGCCGCCACGCCATGCTGAGCCCTGCCGCTTGCCCGCCCGCCACCGGGGCCCCGCCGCTGTCGCATACCCGCGCGTGGCTCTGCTGACCTCTGCAGCCGCCACGCCACTCAGCGCGCCCCACCGCTGCGTGCTTGGCGGCTGCGGTCGCGGGCGCCGGATGGGGACAGACCGCTGCGCGAGGCGGGGCTGCGGGAAGCTGCGGCGTGGGTGAGGGGCGGAGCGCTGGGCCGGGCCGACGGGCTGACAGGCGGGCAGCGGAGGCATCGAGGCGCGCCCGGCCGCGGGCGCTGCTCGGCTCGGCCCAACAACGACCCCGCCTTCCGAGCAGCGCCCAAGCTTCGCGTCCTGAACTCGCGCACACGGAGAATCAATAGCACCCGCTCTCATGCCGCGGACGGCCGGCGCTAGCCCAGCCTAGCACGGAGCAAGCTAGCCGTTAGCCTTCGCGCCCCTGCCGCTTCAACTACCCCTGCCAGGGTTCGCCGCACCGGGCCTTGCGCCGCGCGCCTGTCACATTCGGTGCGGGCCCCGCGACCCAGGACACCCAAGCCTCCCAAGCAGCCTCCACCTGCACCCAAAAACGCCGCATGTCGGCGCGCTCCCCCAAATCCCAACGGGCGGCACCCTAGGACCGGACCGCACCCACCCACGCCCAAGCCTGACCCGGCACCGCAAAGCGGCCAGCCCCAGCCACGCGCCCCCTCCTGGCTCCCAAGCTTCGGCGCCGCTGGGCCGGGCGCCCGCCGCCCTAGCCTCCGCGCGCGGCGCCGGCGGTACCGCCTCCGCCGGCCCCCGCGCCGCCGCATGAGTAGCGCCCTGGCCCACACCCGCCCCGGCGGCGGCGAAGCCGCCGCCGCCGCCGCCGCCGCCAACACCACCACCAACAACAACAACAACAACGCCAGCAACGCCCTCCGCTATCACCTGCCTGAGACGGTGTCAGCACCTGGCGCGCTGGAGAGGTCGCACGCCGCCTGCGGCGGCGGACGCCACCGGGACTGCGAGGGCGACAGCGCCGGCTGGCGGATGCGCGGCCCGCCCGCCTACCACGGCTCGCCGCAGCTACTGGAGCTGTACGCATACGCCGGCGGCGCCGGCGCGCCGCTGCCGTACCCGCCACCGGCCGCTGCGGCGGCGAGCGCTCCGTACGCGCTGCCGTACGAGCAGCAGCAGTACGGCGCGGCGCAGCACGGCAGCGGCAGCGCGGGCGGCGGCAGCTGCGGCAGCCGGAAGCGGCCGCTCAGCTCGGCCGTGACTTACAGCGAGATGGAGATCCTGGGGCTGCAGGAGCACGGCGGATCCGGATCCGGATCCGAACCCCTTGGATCTGGACCGGATCTCGGGATGGGATCCAGACCAGGGCTGGGAGAAGCCGGATCGCAGCGGGCAGAGTTGGTCCGGCGGCCGCCCGCGCAACAGGACGTGGCGGCGGCGCTGCGAGCCGCCGCCGCAAGACTCGCGCTGACGGAGGCGGCCGACGACGACGGCGAGTTGATGGCGGTGGCGGCGCGCTGCGGCGGCAGCACTGAGAACGCGCCGCTGTCGAACTTGAGCTGCTTCACAGCCGTGCAAGGCAGCGGCGGCGGCGGCAGTGGCAGCGGCGGCGGCAGCGGCAGCGGCGCCGACGCGGCGGCGGTGGTGGCGCGGCGGCCGGCGGAGGGTGACGGCGCGACCGCCGCGCGGCCAGAGCTGTGGCGGCCAATGGCGGCGGCGGCAGCGGTGTCGCCGCAGCTCGCGTCCGGCGACGCGGCCGCCGAGGCACATGCTACCGCCGCCGGCGGCGGCGGCCGCGCCGCAGCGCCGACGCCGTCGGAGGACAGCACGCTGCAGAGCATGCAGCTGGGCGGCGCGTCCGCCACGTCCGCCCCCATGCACATGGTACGGCATGTGGGCTGTACAGCGAAGCGCAGTACGGTCATTCACTTGCACCGTCCTGCCGTGTCCGACGCGCGCCACCATGCATGTGCTGTGCCCCAACCTGCCCCCGGCTGCCTGCCGTGTGTGGCCTCTGCCACCTACCATGCCGCAGGCGCTCCCGCCACAACCGCAGCCCAGCGACGCCACCGCCGCCGCCGTCGCCGGCAGCAGCTACAACTACGACCTCGGCCCCTTCGGCGCCGTACCGCCCGCCGTACACGCCGCCGCCGCCGTAGCCGCCGCCGCCGCGACAGCCGCCGCGGCCTTGGCCGCTGTCGCGGGCAGCGGGACCGCCCTGCTGCCGCCGCGGCCGATGTCCTACCCGCCGCAGCGCCCTGCGCTTGCGCTGCCTAGCTCCATTCCAGGCCCCACTCCTGGCCCCACTCCTGGCCCCATTCCTGGCCCCGGCCTCGTCCCCGGCCTCGTCCCCGGCCTCGTGCGCTGCCGCAGCGACCTGGGCGTCCGGCTGGGCCAGGTGGACCTGGGCGGCGTCGGCGGCTGGGGCTGGGGCCCGCTGGCGGCGCCGCCACCCACCGCGCCGCCGGCGCCAGTGTGGCCGCCCGTGGCTCGGGTGCTGGTGCCGCGGTGAGTGCTACGTCGGGGATGGCGTGGCTGGGGCCAGAGAGGGGGGCGGGAGCCCCCATGCAACGCGTCATCGCGGTCCTGTGCGGTGCGGCCGGCGCTGCGTCGCGGCGCCACATTGCGCCACTGCCCACACTCCTCCCTGCGAGTGCTGGACTCGGTCAGAGGTGCCCGGGGAAACCAAACGCACTGCCAGTTGCACGGCCGTCCACAACATACACCTCCTGCGCCCAACCGGCCACCCGCCGATGCCCGCTAGCTTGACACCTGCCCCGCCGGTGACCCCCCTCCCTTGCGCCCCACTGCCGCAGCAAGCTGAGCCCCCAGAGCGCCGCCGCCGCGGCCCTACGCAAGACGCAGTCCGACGCCGCCCTCCTCGCCGCCCTCGCCGGCCACCACCACCACCACCACCCGCCACAGCCCTCCAGCCAGCTCCAGGCAGAGCAGCGCGCCTGCCAACCGCACCCCCACCCGCGGCTGCCGCCCGGCCTCACGGCGCCGCTCCTGCCTCCCCACCAGCCCCCGACGCAGCAGCCGCCCGCAGCCCAGCTGGCCCACCTGGCCGCCTTCGGCTCTGTGGACCCCCACTGGGCGGCGCCCGCCTCGCCGCCGCTGACGCCCATGTCAGTCAGCCGGCCCGCCTCCGAGCTGGACGTGGCGCCAGGTCAGACAGGTCAGACAGCGGCAGCGCAGGCCGGGGACCAGCCCCGCCGGCGGTCGCCCTCCGCATCGCAGCCGCCGCTGGCGGCAGTGCCGCCTCCGGCTGGCGCGCCGGACACGCAGCCGCAGCATCCGCAGCATCCGCAGCATCCGCAGCATCCTCATCCTCAGCTGCAGCCGCAGCCGCAGCAGCACGGCCCACATCAACCCCTGGTGCTAGAGCCCCTGGCCCCGACCCAGCACCAACCGCAGCACCAGCGCCTGGCCCAGGGCCAGCTGAGGGAGCCAGAGGAGCTGCGGGCTGGCGCCATCCCCCGCGAGGGCCCGGCGGTGGGCCCGGTGAGCGGCCCCTGCGACGGCGTCCGGCGGACGGTGGGCAGCAGCCTGAGCGGCAGCAGCTGCTTCAGCCGGGCGGGGCAGCAGGTGGGAGCCCTGCGTGTGCCGTGCTGTGCCGTGCTGTGCCGTGCTGTGCCGTGCTGCGTCGTGCTGTGCCATGCTGTGCCGTGCTGTACCGTGTTATGCGCGGCGCATTGCTGACTGCGCCCGCCGTTGTGCCCCGTGCCATGTGCTACGCAGGGCGCCGCCATGGGTGCCGGCGGCAGCGGCAGCGGCGGCGCCGCCGCGGGCGGGCTGGAGCGCAACGCCAGCGCCTCCGCCAGCGGCGGCGTCCTGGACCCCCTCATCTCCGCACTGCTGGCCTCCTCTGACGGAGCCGCCATACTCCGAGCCGCCGGCGGCAGCGGCAGCTCCGGCGGCGCCGCCGTCGCTGCCGCGCCGGTCCCGGGTGCTGACGCCGTCGGCAAGGCACCGCCGTACGGCGCCGCCGAGACCTCAGCGGCGGGTCCATTGGCGGGCCTGCCAACGGCGGCGGCAATGGCGGCGGCGACGCAGGAGGTGGCCCGGCGGCTGTCATCCCGCCTTGGCGCGATGTCGCCGGGAAGCCCGGACATCTTTTCGTCGTGGGAAGCGCTCAATTTCTTTATGAAGGGGACATCCAGCGGCGGCATGGAGGGCCGGCTCGGCGGCGGCAGCAGCGGCGGCGGCAGCGGCAGCGGCGGCAGCGGCGGCGGCGCGGCTGAGGTCGGCGGCGGCGCCGTCTTCCCGCCGCCAGACGTCCTATCGACCCCGCTTCTAGCGTCGATCGAAGAGATGCTAGCGGGGACGCCGCCGCCACCGCTCGTGCTCGACGGCGACCGACAGTCTAGCGGCGCCGCCGCCGCTGCCGCCGCCGCCGCCGCCGCGCCGCCGCCGACGGCTGCTTCCGCCGATGACAGCGCAGGAGCAGCGGCCGCGGCCGCAGCCATGGCGGCGGTTGCGGCCGCCGGCGCCGCCGCCGGTGGGGCCGGCGCCGCCGGCGGAGACCTGCTGCAGGCCCTCGGCGGCGAGCTGCTCTCCTCATCTGCCATGGAAGCGCTCCACCAACTGATGAGTACGGCAATGGAGCCAGGGGCGGCGGCGGCACTGCTGGACGAGCTGTCGGCACTGGCGGGTCCCTCAGCGGCGGTGCCGTCGCCCGCCACCGGCAGCGGCAAGGCCAGCAGCGGCGGCGGCAACGACGGTGGCGGCGGCGCCGCCAGGGACGCCCGTGACCGCGCCTCCAGCGACGTCGGGAGTACCATGCCAGCGCCGCCGCCGCCGCCGCCGCATCCCCAACACCATACCCACGGGATGATGCCGTACCCATCGCCGTACGGCCAGCCGTACGGAGATCCGACTACTGGGCACCTTCCCGGTGCAGGCGGCGAGTTTGGATGGTACCCTGAACCCCAGCCGTCGCAGCACCTGACGGCGCCGTCAGGCTACCATCACTCGGCGCCGCCGCCGCCGCCAGGCTGGCACCACCACCATCACCCGCCACCGCCCGGCGGGCCAGGCTACGGGCACCCGTACCCACCGCCGCCACAACAGCAGCACCACGTACCGTACCAGCCGCACCCGCACGACGCCCTGCCGTACTCGTCCGCCGTACAGCCGCCGCACGACGGCGGCGCGGGGCCGGACCTGATCAAGCCCGAGCCGGCCAGCTCGCATCCAACGCATCAACAGCACCACCAACACCAACATCCACAGCAGCCAGAGTACCAGCAGCACCCCCAGCATGACTACCACCAATACCACCCACACCAACACGAGCACCCGCAACCCCATCACCAGCATCCGCATCAGCAACAGCAACCGCACCCGTACGAGCACGCTCCCCACGAGTCGCACCCACCACCGCCACCGCACGCCGCCGCCAGCCACGCTGGCGGCGGCGACCCCCGCGGCGGCACCTACCAGCAGCTGCTCACCATGTCTGACGGCGGCGCGTCTCCCCCCGCCGCTGCCGACGGCCATGGCGCCGCCGATCCGTACGGCTTGTCACCGCCGTACGGCAGTGCGCCGCCGCATGCGTACGGCTGGCCGCCGCCACACCCGCCGCCACCTTACGACGAGCAGCCGTGGCCGTTGCAGTATGGCCAGCCGCAAGCCGGCGATCACGGCGGTCAACCGCCGCCGCTGCCGTACGGGTACGACGGCGGCGACGGTCGTGGCGGGCACCACGGCGGCATGGCTCCGGGCTTCGAGGGCCCCGGGGGGACGGCGAGCGCGGTCATGCCGGCCGGCGGCGGCGGCGGCGGCGGCGGGGCCTCGTGGACGTCGCTGCAGGGCCGGGTGGCGGCAGGCGCGCTGGCGTACGGCTCGTCGGTGGCGGCGCCGTCACGGATGATCAACGGCCGCGGTACGGCAGGGCTCGGGAGCGTCTCCGTGGTCACCTGTGCACCGCCGTGGGGTCTGGGGCACGGGTCTGGTGCTGGGGAGAAGGCAGGGGTGCAGACTCCACGCTGCCGGCGCCGGTGCCTGGGCGGGCGGCTTGCCCTGCTTTGACAGGCCCGCGCCTGCGCCCTGCGGGGACCCGGTGGTACTCCGGGCCGGGGGCTGGGCGGGAGCTGCGGTGCCTGCAGGGCCGCACTGGGGCCGGCGCCAGCCTTTGGCCCGAGCGAGCTCCTGACTCGGGGGGCGCAAGGCTGCCGGTAGCTCGATGATGCCCTCCCCCACCTCGCCTCGCCCCTGCCTGCCTGCCGCTCGTCCCCCAGGCCTGGGACTCCGCACTGGTGGCGGTGCCGGCGGCGCCGGCGGCGCCGGCAGCGCGGTCAGCGGCGACAGGGGGGGTGGCGGCGGTGCCGGCGGCGGTGCCGGCGGCCCCGGGCCCGGCAGCAAGAAGGGGCGCGAGAACCTGCCCAAGGCTGCCGTCAATGTGAGGCTATCCATGGGCCGTGCGAGGCGCTGGCAGCGGCTGGGGCCTGCGCGGCTGCCTGGCGGCGCAGGCATGACCGCCCCTGCCGCCCGCGGCCTGGCCCACACCTTGCACACCGCACACCGCACACGCCTCCTCTTTACCCCTCCCAATCCCCCGCGTCCTCGTACGGGCCTGAGCCAGCACGCTCACAGTCCCTGCACTGCGCCCCCGTACCTGTCTCCTCCTCGGCCCGCCCCTCACCCCCGCCAGCTGCTCAAGCAGTGGGTGTACGCCCACATCGTGCACCCCTACCCCAGCGAGGACGAGAAGGAGGTGCTGTGCTCGGGCACGGGGCTGGACCTGCTGCAGGTGCGCGGGGCAGGGGGCCCGGAGGGGGGGCGGAGGGGACGCGGAGGGGACGCGGAGGAATCGGAAGCGGGGCCGTCGTGGGCGTGCAGCCGCAGCACAGAGCAGCCCGGGGCGCAGGGCGTGGCGCTGGGGCTGACGGGTGAGCGTCTGGTGGCTGGGTGGCGGGACAGCCAGCGCCGCGCGACTGGCGACGACGGCCGACGGTATGAGCCCCCCCGCCTCACACATACGTGCCTCAACCCCCCACCCCCGCAGCTCAACAACTGGTTCATCAACGCCCGCGTGCGCATCTGGAAGCCGCTCATCACCAGTGTGTTCAACTCCAACCACCCGCGCATGGCGGGCGAGGCGCAGGCGGGCCCGGGGGCGGGGCGGGAAGGGGCGATGGAGGGAGGGGGAGACGGGAGAGGTAGAGGAGGGGCGGCAGGTGGGCAGGCGCTGGGCGGGGGGCGGGCGTAAGCCGCCGGCTGACGGTGGGGGTGATACGGTGGGGGTGATACGGTGGGGGTGATACGGTGGGGGTGATACGGTGGGGGTG
>BDDC01001190.1:0-12133 GCA_001662425.1 Chlamydomonas sphaeroides
AGCAGCGCCAGCAGCGCCAGCAGCGCCAGCAGCGCCAGCAGCGCCAGCAGCGCCAGCAGCGCCAGCAGGGCCAGCAGCGCCAGCAGGGCCAGCAGCGCCAGCAGGGCCAACCCGCTTGCCCCTAATGATTTGCGGGGCATGCGGCAGTGCCCGGGCGGCGGCCGGGCCCGTGGCCAGGCGCGCTTCGTCTGGGACACGTACAGAACCTCCTCCGCTGGCACCGCAGCCGCCCTGTGCGCCGCACCGCACCGATGCGGCCGTCGTTTGGCTCCCGCCCGTTCCAGTGCACAGCCTTCACTCTTGCCCTTCCCCGGTCCTGCCCCGGTCCTTCCCCTGCCCTCCCCTGGCCCGAGCCAGGCTACTACCCCAAGGGCGCGGCCCCAAAGAGCAACCAGCAGGCGCAGGAGGACATGATCGAGGAGACGCTCAAGGCGCGGGAGGCCCGGGGAGCGAACAGGGCTGGGCGGGGCGCGGCATCCATCCGTGTCAGGAACTTGGGCGGGGCACTGGGGGTTGTCGACGCAGTGGCTAAGGACCCGGGCTGGGTCTCTACAGGCTGGGGCGGGCCTTTCTAGATGGGCGCTTCGGCGGGGCGCGCGGCCATGGCGCTGTGTTGGCGGCACGGCGCCCGGGTCGGCAGGCGATGGAGACTCTGGGAGAAGGTGGCTACCGCGCGCGCAATGCGCGGGGTCTGCCGCATGGGGCCGCCCGCCTATCTGCTCGTGCGCACAGCAGAGCCGCTTCATGCCACTCGCACCCCAGCGACGCAGCCTCTGATCCTCGACACCTTGGAATTGCCCCGCAGGTGGCGGGCGTGACGTCGGTCAACAATGTGAGTGGGGCAAGCGCGGTGGCAGGCCCGGTCGTGCCGGCGCACAGGGTGCGGCATGGTGCGCGTGCCCGGGGGGTTCGCGCAGACAGCGTGCCAGCAGCGGCGTCCCCTCCCAAAGGTTTGGGATGCCGCCGTGTCGAGCTCCAGGCGCTGGCGTGGCATTTGCAGCTGTCGCGCCTCCCTGTTGCGTTCGCCCCAACATGACCGGTGCATGTCGCATGCTGCTGCTGCCGTGGCAGATGGTGGACGTGGGCTGCGGCATTGGCGGCAGCTCGCGCTACATTGCGCGCAAGTTCGGCTGCACCTCCCGCGGCATCACCCTCAGCCCCAAGCAGGTTGGGGTCCCGCGCGGCGAGGGAAGCGCTGCCTTGCACGCCGTGGGTGGCACAGGACGCCGGCCCGCTTGGAAGCTTCGTGCGGCGATCACAGGAGAAAGCGGCGCAGGCGCTGCTACCTACCTGCTGATGCGGCAGGCACGGCATGGGGCATGGAGCATCGCCCTGCTGGCCCATCGCAGCCCCGGGCCGCTGCGCAGGGCCAGCAGGGCGACACGGTCCACTTCGTATGAGCCCCGCTGCACACGTGCCTGCTGGGGCGGCCGCACTGACGACGCTCCATGGCCGATCCACCCATTGCGCAACATGACCTACATGCAGGCAGCCCGAGCCAACGACGTTAGCCAGGCGCAGGGCTTTGGAGACCGGCTTCAGTTCCAGGTGCGCGGTTGGTTGGGGCCGGGCCGATGTTTCTGGATCCGACTGTTGGGCGAGTTAGGAAGTCCGCAAGCGCATTGCCAACACCATTGCTCGAGCCCTGTCAAGCGTGCCCGTGGCTGCAGGTGGCGGACGCGCTGGCGCAACCCTTCGCGGACGGCTCCTTCGACCTTGTGTGGTCTATGGAAAGCGGCGAGCACATGCCCGACAAGCGGTGCGCATGGGGGCGGTCAGGATCGGGCCTAGAGCCGCGAGCTCCTTCGGCTGCGGCCACCATCCAGCGTGCTATGGCGATGCAACGGCGTCGGCACACTGCCGTACGGGGTCTGCTTCCGTGAGCATGCCCGCGCCGCCATGCCGCCTGCAGGAAGTTCGTGTCAGAGCTGTGCCGCGTGTGTGCTCCGGGAGGCACCGTCATCGTGGTGAGCCCGGCGGTGCGGCTGTAGGCTGACTGGGTTTTAGCAGGCCGCCGGCACGGTTGACCCTGTGATTCACCACACTCCCGCTGTCGCTGCATCCATTTGCCACTCTGGTTGTGCACCGCTGCTGTGCCTGTGCCATACGCGATAACTTTCAGGTGACGTGGTGCCACCGCGTCCTGGCCCCGGGCGAGTCACTGAGACCCGACGAGGTACGAGGCGCAGGGGAGACGGGGCAGGGAAGCATGGCTGCGTACGAAGCCCGCGGGGCATCACGGCTCCGACCGTCGCTGCCGTTTTTGCCAAGGCTCCCTCGAGGCCCCGCACCGCTCATCCTCGCTCATGCATGTTGTCGGCGCCCCGTGCAACACGACCAGCTTGGCAACCTTATTTGTGTGCCGTGCCCTCGTGTCTGCGCAGCTTGCCTTGCTGGACCGCATCTGCGAGGCATACTACTTGCCCGCCTGGTGCTCCGTTGCCGACTACCAGCGGCTATTCGGTAAGCGGTGGTCTTGAGGCCTGTGTCCTTTTAATATAGAACCAGCATGTCCTTGCAGCGCGCGTGCGCCAGCCCTCTCAGGCGCTGTACGGCACCATGACCGTAGCCATGGCTACTCAGGCTGACGGTGGCTTGTGGTAATGCTGTGCTGCAGCGGAGGAAGGTCTGGTAGATGTGCGCACACGCGACTGGTCGGAGGAGGTGTCGCCGTTCTGGGGAGCTGTAATTTCGACAGCGCTGAGCGGCGAGGGGTAAGTAAGAGCGCTGCTGACGACGTCGCTTGCCGTGCGCAATGCGATTTTAGCGATACCCGTTCTGTTTCCTTGAAACCAGGCTGGCGGGGCTACTCAAGGCCGGCTGGACGACAATCAAGGGAGCCATCGTGATGCCACTTATGGCCGAAGGCTTCCGCCGCGGCCTTATTAAGTTCGTGCTCGTGTCAGCTCGAAGGGAGTAGGTTTATTCGGTGGAACCCATGAAGCGCATCTGTTGGTTAGATGTAGCTGTTGTAACCTCGAACAACCTGTTTCGACTTCCGGTGTCCATCTCCAGCTGCATGGCACGCCGCAGGGCCCCGCCCCCGCACCACCTGCTCCACGGCCGCCACTGTTGTCGCTCACTGCAACTGCCCCACCGCATACGCGCCCCACGTCGCAGCGGATATGGATGAATTTGCAGATTCGTAAGCTAGCAGGTCGGGTTCGGCTTCGTTTTTTTACGCGCATACCACTCGCCCGGCCTGCATCCCTAGTAGCACAATGTGCGCCGGCAGGAGCGTGTGCCGGAGCCGTCGGCTGACAGCCCTTTCGGGCGGGCCCAGCGGGCGCTGCAGCAGGCCGGAGCGCCGGCGGCGGAACACTGGCAGCTTGGGGGCCGGGCGGGTTACACCGCCGGTGCGGCGACCGGCGGCGCCCTGGGCGAGCCGCCGCTGGGGCAGCTCGGCGGCGTGGGTTACGGCCTGGCTTCGGGCGGCCCGGGTCTCCTACTGGGCGGCCAGCAGTACGTTCCGCGGCCCCTGGACCAGGCGGGCATGTTGGCCCGGTTGCTCTACGGGTTCGAGCGGGGCCGCAGCGCTCTGGGCCAGACGGCGGCGGGCGGGAGGATCCCGGCCGACACGCTGCGCACGCTGTGCGAGCGGGCGGTGCAGTACGCCGTCGGCGAGTACGCCGAGTACGGGCTGGTGCTGCAGGCGTGGGTGGTCAGCCAGCTGCACGGCAGTAAGACCAACCTGGGTAACTTCTTCGCCAAGCTGCATGGCACGCCGCAGGGCCCCGCCCCCGCACCACCTGCTCCACGGCCGCCACTGCTGTCGCTCACTGCAACTGCCCCACCGCATGCGCGCCCCACGTCGCAGCGGATGAATTTGTAGATTCGTAAGCTAGCAGGTCGGGTTCGGCTTCGTTTTTCTACGCGCACACCACTCGCCCGGCCTGCATCCCTAGTAGCACAATGTGCGCCGCACGCCTCAACGCACGCGGGGATCCGTGGGCATGACCGTGTGTGCCTGCGCAACAGACAGCGCGAGTCATCTAAGTCTGATTGCTTTTCGGCTGCTGCTCGTGAAAGCTTTCCGGAGCGAATCGGCACCCCTCCGGAAGTTAGATGTCCCTGGGTATCGGAAATCTCCACGAAGTGCTCGTGGGTAAACAAACGGTATGGCGCCTCACATGTCACTCCCAAATCGGGGAAACTCCACCTACCCGCTGCATTACTCATGGCGACACAGCAAGCTTTCCAGTAACCACACTTCTAGGCCTACATGCATAACATAACCAGCTGCTTTTCCACCAACCTTCGACCCAGCTGAAGCCATCGCAACCCGACGTAAAGTTGCTTGGCGAAAGGCGAAAAAGGTTTTCCTTTGATGCTTACAACGGCCGCCCGCCAACCAGCAGGGCACCGAGATCCTAAGCGCGCATCCTAAGAGAAATCAAGGTGCCTCGAATCAGGGAAAGAATCATTTGCAATAGGTCGTTGCGCGCGTGACGGTCGGGGTACAAATTAATGTCGCTAGTCCAGTCGTCAGAACGCGCCCGGCCCATATGCGTCCCTCATTCCACGCACAAACCAGCCACTTCGGCAGCTCAGCCAGAGAACTTCTGCGTGCAATCACTGCAGATCGGACACCGAACAACCTACCCCTTCCCAAAGGCGCCAGATAAAGAGCCGGCTCATTCCGGTACTCTCCCTACGCCTCAGCCCTAAGACCGTTAGCTCAGAACGGCGTCTGTCCTATGAGAGGCACGGCAACGTTGTAGTAATGCCGGTTACGCTATCGTAGGCCTCCTTACTGAGGAAAACGCCTTCGTCACCGACAACGTACAGCATGGTCTGCTGTCCGAGCGCGTTTTTCTGAGGGAGAAAGAAAAAGGATTAAGTTAACAGCAAGAAAGAAGGGAGGGCATGGCAGAGACAGAAACAACCCCGAGACCCGATGAGAATCTTACCACGCCAGCAGGGATAGGGCCCTTCTTCGTTGCAATGCCCATGCTAGGGCTGTTGCAAACAGGCAGCACACCCCAACGAAGAGTTGAGATAAGCGGCGGGTTGGGCAGGGGGCTCAGGTCGATGTACTGGTAGAGCTTGGTGATGGTGCTCGCGGCAAGGGAGTTCGGCCCCACAAGCGAAACGTTGAAGCCAGTGGAAAGGTAAGGCGTGGTGTAGGTGGAGACATCGAAGGACGGCTGGAACGGCGCGCTGAGAATTGAGCTGCGAATAATCGCCGTGCACAGACGAATGTTCATCGTCATGTTCGCCGATGGGAAGCAGCTCTCATACGTGACAGGGACGCCGCTGATGGAGAGAGAAGAAAGCCCAGTGGCAATTGCGGAATCTGTGTAAGCAAGAACGGTGACCATGGGTGGGTTGATGTTGTTCTCCAGCCATGCCTTGAAGGTGACACCAGAGGAGTACTCCAACACACTCAGAAGCTGGCCGTAACGGGCAAGGCTGGGCTCGCGGCTGATAGCCTCGATGACGCTGACCGAGGCGGCGACGGCGGGCGGAGGAGGGGGAGGAGGCGGCGGCGACGGCGCAGGGACAGACAGGACGTTGTTGATCATGTGGGCGATGGCACCAGTCGTCGTGTTAGTGTCAAGAGGGTTGCCGGAGATAACGGTATCAAAACGGCTGCCAATAACATTAGCACCGATAGGTGGGGAGACGGCCGACACATTCAGCGACGACGACGTGGCAACGGAACGCATCCTGTAGACCGGAGATAGGCCGGTCTCATTGAAGAAGTAGAGGTACTCGTAGATGCTGCTCTGGCTGTTACGCAAAAGATCGGACGAATCTAGAGCACCGTTCATGATGTGAGCCTTGAGGAGGAGAGTCGTGCCGGAAACGTTCGTGGCGCTACACAAGGTAGCCTCCAGGGAACCTTCGGCGATACCACGGGCTGCGAGCCAGGGACGGAAGGCGTTGACGTCGTTGGGGACCCACAAGGTGGCACCACGCGCGACAAGCAGCGGCTGGAGGGTGGTCGTAAGGTTCGTGCAGGTCATGAGGCGGCGGAAAATGCTGATCTCGGCCTGGTACGCGTCCAGGTAAGCCTGCAAACCGCCAGCGAAGTAGGGAGGGGGAGGGGGTGGCGAAGGAGAAGGGGGAGACGGTGGGCGCATAGGAGGGGGAGGAGGCGACGGCTGGGTGCTTCTGGGCCAGAACAACTTGTTTGTCTGATGAACGTATCCGGCGAGTCCAGAGGCCGAGCCGGCAGACGGGGCGCGGTTGATTGGCGCGTCGACGTTGATGACCTGGGAAGTCTGAGCAGTACCATCGGCGGCGAACTTCTGCGAAATGGTCATCGTGCCGGTTGCGTTGCGGTTGAAACGCAGCTGGCCGTCATCGTTAGCTGAAGCGCCGAAGATACCGTTCAGGGTCGGAAGAACAGTAGTGTTGAACAGCTGGGACGAAGGGAAGAGGCCGTTGACAACGAGCATGTTGGCGACGATAGAGCGGCCAAATCCAGCCCTGGAGCCAGTCGTCAGAGCAAGCATGCAGTCAATGAGGGTAATCGCGGGGTTGCCGAGTTCAACCTGGCAAGTCTGCAGGCAGCCAGCGTCGTTGGGGATGAACATAGTCCAGCCCGACGTGTCGTAGGAAGCAACAACATCGTAGAAGTTGTAGAACTGCATGAGGCGCGCCGTGCAGTTCTGATAGCCGGGAGTGCCCTCCAGGAAAGCACGCAGTCCAAAGGATGGAGGCGGCGGGTAGGGAGCAGGTGGTGGGCTGGGCGGTGCTGGGGAAGGCGGAGGCGGTGGCACGCGTGGAGCCTGCACAATGCGATCCACAATCTGGATGTAGCCCGTAGGAGCGCCACCCAGAGACGGAGCAACTGTGATATCCTTAGGAACAGCGTGGATGATAGGGGTCCGCCCGCGCGTGTACGGCGCAGCGTTCGTAATCAAACCCTCGAAGCCAGACGCGCCACCAGTGAGAAGGGAGTAGATGACGAAGTTGCAGCTCTTGTAGGTGCGCGCAACATCATCGAATATTGCGCACATGGAGCAGTACCCAAGAGACTCCAGGTCAACAAGACCAAGGTTGGCACCATCCGAGGTGGTGAGCGGTGTTGCGCTTGAGCAAACGCCGGTGAACCTGTGGATGAACAAACAGATCAATACAGATCAAGTGCGAAAATACCAGTGGCGTCAACTCACGTCGTCTTGACGACCGTGATGCCAGTGGTGTCGCTCCACCCGAGAGCCGTCTGCCACGTGTTGCCGTCAGTCTCGTTGAGGCGACGGACGGTGTGGTACGCACCGGGGCCGGTTGGGCCGAGAGGACCAACGTTCAGGCTGCCGGGAGCGCTGGCAGGGTTGTAGCAGCTGTTCAGGATGGTGTTCGCAAGCATGCGCACATTGTATGCGGTAGCGGGGCCCTCGATAGTCACTGTCCAAACAAGCGAGTCAATAAACTGGCTGGCATTGAACACGTTAGGAACGTCGGCCAGTCGGCGGCGGTGCTCGGGAGAGATCTTGGCGTGGGCTGTGACCTCAGGGGTAATGGAGAAGCTGATAATGTTGTCCTGGCTCAGCAGGCGACGGCCAACGGTGGTGTTCGGGGTGCCAACCACGTTAATGAAGTTTCCATTGTCATTGTTGTTGTTGCCGAACAGGAGCCAAGCCTGGTTGCTGGGGAAGTAGCAGGTGGTGAAGGTGAGGGCGTTGATCGACGCGGTGAGGTTGAGAAGAGAAATGAGACGGTTGGTGACTGACAGCTGGTTAATGCCCGAAATTGTAGCGGCGATAGACGCAAACACGGGCGGGGGGGGAGGAGGGGGCGATGGGGATGGCGGAGGAGGGGAAGGCGGCGGTGGCGCAGGAGTGGGGTCCTCGAGGAAGTTGTTAATAACCTGGACCATCGACTCAAAGTTGGGGCCCACAGCGTTGTTACGCTTACGGCCAATAACCGTGTCGTTCAACAGAACGCCCTGGCCACTGGTCGGGACCGGATCGTTCAGCAGGCTGACGTAGAAGTACGCCGGAGCAGCAGTACGAGTAATGAGGCGGCCGTAAGGAGCGATGGTTGTGTACTGAGTGCCATTGCTCCAGGAGTCGGTGGTGATGATCGTGTTGGGAACACAGTGCTGCTGCAGCAGGTTGCTCATCCTGCCGATGTAAGCCGCCGTGTCGTCAGGGCAGGCCGGAATCGGGTGAGGCGCAGGAGGGAGGACAGCCTGCTGGAAGCAAAGCTCGATGTACTTGGTGCGCTGCAACACGGTCTGGGGGCTGGAGATATCCCATGGCTGGTTCCACAACGCGGCCTGCGTGTAAAATGACGAGTTAGAAAATTGGCGCTGCTTTTAACAGACGCACGACATGTTCTGTGGCAAGCGGCTCCTGGCACTCACACTGTCGTCAGGAAAGAAGCAGGTGGCACGCAGCGCCGGGTTGCTGAAGAACTCATCGAGATCGGCAGCGACCAAGGCACTGCGCAGGTTGCTCAAGTCACCAATGCGCTGGCTCACGAAGGCGAAGATGGACTGAAAGCCAGCGTTGGGGACAGGGGGAGGCCGCGGGCTCGGCGGGATAGGGCTCGGGGGCGGCGCGGGCGGCGGGTTAGGAGGGGTCGTGCCAGGCGCAGGGGGTGGAGACGGGGGAACCGGCGAAGGGGGAGGGGGCGAGGGCGGAGGGGGGCTGGGTGGAGGAGGAGACGGGGGAGGGGGGCCCGGAGGAGGAGGGCTGGGTGGGTTGGGCATGCCCGGCGGCGGCGAAGGCGGCGGCGAAGGCATCGTCGTGACAGGGGGAGGAGAGGCGACCTTCGGCCGAGGAGGTGGAGGGCGAGGCTTGGGGATGTAACGAGCCTGGAGCATGATGCCATCAATCACGTGAATGACCTGAGGCAACAAGGAGGAAATGAGAAAGGGATAACAGGGTCGTGGCTTCCATAGCAGCGTACCCGGCCAGCCACAGTGATGTCGTAGCGGGGAGCGCCAGACGCCGTCTTGACGAAGTCCGCATCATTGTCCTCGCTGGCACCATAAATGTAGTACACCATGGCGTCGTCCTTGGACAAGGTAATAACGTCATTGACACCCTGCTTGCGAGCAGACGTCGTGTTGTACCGGCACCCAGTAGACGGGCAGCTGCCGGCGTCAAGAGGGGCCTTCAGCGCTGCGAACGTGCGTGCGCCTTCCAGAATGTTGTACTTGACCACGGCATTACGAGTCGTGTTAGCTTTCTTCTTCCCAATGGCGTTACAGAACTGCCGAGGCGTCTGGCTCATCTTAAGATCGCCAAACGAGCGCTGGATGGCCTGCGAAATGCAAAGCATTGGCAGGTGAAGGCCCGTCGTTCGTTGGGTGACCCTGGGGGGCCCAGACCCGTCAGGCACCATGGCACGAATCTCACCGCATCAGTGGGAGCGAACAGCGTGTAGTCAAGATTGATGGTCTTCTCCCACGGACCGCGAGTACGCTGAAAGGAGTTCTCTAGGCACGAGGTCCAGAGAGCCATGTCAGGCTGTGCCCGAAGCCACTCCATCGGGGAGGCGTAGGTGGTCTGAGCGACGACGCCTGCGCACAGCGCCAGCGCGGTGTGCATTAGCCGCATACAGACCTCACGCATCCAATCTAAGTGAGAAGTGCGCCGGGTAAGCGCGTCGCTAATCGCTGATTGCTCCAGTAGCACGCCAGTAGCGTACGCCAGGCTCCAGCTGAGGCAGGCCTTCACGTCTCGGGTATCCACACGCACCAGCGGGCACAGCCGCCATGAGCGCCACCGCCACAAGGGCGAGCGCTGCAAGGCGCCCCATGCTGGCTAAGTGCCGCCAAGAGCTGACGGCTTTCGCCTGGTGACCTAGATTGACGAAGTAAGGCTTACTGCCCACTGATTAGGGGCACTAGGTATAGTTGCGGACACAAGTATGATTCAAGTCGACAGTGCCCGGGATGTGGGAACGGCACCAAGGGTTGCCAAGGGAACAGGTCCTTCGCCTTCACAGGCGAGTAAACGTTAAACAGGGAAGTGGCTCTAGCCTAAGGGGCTGCGATGGAGCGCAGCGCGATGGTCTTTCGGTCGTCGGGGCACCCAGATGCAAATTGACCGACCTACCGTTTGGCATATGGATGGCCAAGGGCCCTATGTGTAACCTCCTTACATCACACTTTGGTCAACGTATTGGGACTTGGTCAAAGTCAACATCGGTCAACGTATGGAGGTATGGTTGACTTTAGCCATACGTTGACCGTGGTTAGAGTGAGAAGTGGGCGAACCTGTGGCCTTCGGTGTGCTGTCACGCAGAAGCGTTCATATTGTGGAAAGTGTATTAGTACATTAGCATCTATGTAAGCCTCAAGGTCTTTTTCTGGGAGTCACCGGTTCTTGCAATAAGGCGTAATGCACAGGTGTTGTGAGCTCGTAAGGTGTGGTCAAGTAGCACTGCTGTCACCTCGGTTTTCAGATGAATCGCGCTTTGTCTTTTGTATTGGATGTGCTCGCCCTAGCACTTGTTATAAAATGGTCAAAATGCCGACCGGCTTTCCTGTGCGGAATCAGTTCGCTCCTTGTTGGTATGAAATCTGGCTGACTCCTAGCTGCGTCGCATCCAGCATAAGCGGGGATATGTTCGGGCCCGGGAATGGTACTGACCGGTGGGGGTCAATGGAGCCTGTGGATCGTGTGGGCAAACAGGACAGGTTCACCTCCGGGGTGTTGCAAGCGCTTCGCCCCGTTTCCTTCAGAAAGGGGCGAGCAAACGTGGCTGGGCTGCCGTGAGGGACCTTCCCCGACCCTTACGGTTGCGTTGTTGTGGCAGCAAAGCGCCTCATAGCGCCACCAGCTGTGGGCTCCTGACATCCGAGGATAACCTAGTGCGCCCGCCTGCTACACCTGGGATGTCGGTACGGGTTGTTCTTTCTTTAACTAGTGGCTCAACCAGTCATGACACTGGACCTGCGTGACCGCAGCACCGCACCTCTGAACCCCCAACATGCGACTGCCGTAATACCCTATGCAACATCATTGAACATAAGCAGCTGTTCTGCACGCCCCGTAGTGCATTCTGCACGCCTTGGGGATTCGAGGCTCCAGGGCGTGCGTTTCCCTCACACACATCGGTGCTTCTGCTTGTTCCGCAAACCAAAGTCGCTGCGCGGCGGGGCTAGCCCCAAAAAGCCTTGTTAGCGGGAGCCGAGGCCGGTGGCTTCACTTGTCGAGGCGCGCTCCGGCACTACACGTCAACGGCTGCCCTTTCCTTGTGGCGAGCGCAACTCCCAAGACGGCTACGGCCAAGACGGCTCACACACTGCTTCCAGGGGCCGGTTTGGCACGTGAGCCCCGGATACCGTGCTGCCTTCGCGTACTTTCTTTTTTTGGTACCCCCAATCCGTCCTCCGTCTGGGGCTGCCGGCCCCCCTTCGACCATCGGGGCTTGATCAGTTGAAGGCATTGTTACACAGGCGCTCGCCACCCTATCAACCAACGCTGTACGTGTCCGGACTAATCTGGGACGCGACCCCTTACCCCTGGCCGCTTCACCCAGACGTGGCCAGGACCCCCTGCGGCATTCCTGGCTGTCGGTGGCATTCTACCTGGGCAGTCTTGCCGTTGTGCAACAGCAACCCTTGCTGCCTGTGCTGCTTGTGCTGCTTGTGCGTTGCTGCTGCAAGATAATGCAATCCGAGACGCGGAGTGCTGCCCTTGTGCCTTGCTCCCGTGCCTAAGCGTCAAGATGCCCGCTGCAATGTGCCGCAACCAGAGCACGGCCCCCAGCAGTGGACGCAGTGCGCCAGCTGAGAGCTTTACAAAGGACCACTGCCGTAGACCCTACAAACTTCCCCAGCTGCGCATGGGTGCATGGCTTCGCCCCGTCTCCTACGGAAAGGGGCAAGCCAACCGAACGCCCAAAGCTGTTCAAGAACCTCAACACTCCCACCTCGATGGGTCAGGCCGCCCCAGCAGAGCCATGTCCACTCCTTGCCAAGCTCCATCCACCCTAGGGGATAGGCCGCCCCAGCTCACGCAGGCCACCCCTAGCCCAACTCAATCCGCCCCTCCCGCCGCCTTTACCCTTCCATCTCCGCCGGGTCATGAAACCTCCCCAGCTGCGCATGGGTGCATGGCTCGCCCCAAAAAGAGGCCACCCTGACCAGACGCAACCAGTCGGTCATTATGCGGTTGTCGCCGGGGCTATTTAAGGGGTCTCGGGCACACCGACATCCGTGCCC
>BDDC01001190.1:12143-31526 GCA_001662425.1 Chlamydomonas sphaeroides
AGGGCCGGACCTAGCCGCCCGGACTGCCTCGACGGCAGGAATGCACATCTCAACGCACGTCGCCGCTGCCGCTTGCTCTAGCTGTGTCGCGGCTGCTTGCGGCGGCCGCTACCGCCGGCGGTGCACCGCGGACGGTGACAAGAGAGGGTTCCGTTTGCACCGCGGACGGTGACAAGGGAGGGACACTACTCCGCACAAGGTTGCACTGCCACGAAACCTCTGCCGCAGGCGGTCTGCCTGGGCCGTGCCCCCCTCTGCCTCAGCCGTCCTGACCGCGGCAGGCCGCCTAGCCTGGGGCCAGCTCTTTGCCGTGTCGAGACAGGACGCGACAGGACACCACAGACTTCCACAGATATCCTGGCCGGTTCCCACCAGGGGAGATCTCCCCTGGTTCCCACCCTCTTCCGGGGCACGCTTGCGAGCAAAGTAATGGCTGGCAACCCGCCTCATCTTGGTCAGTCCGGCTCCAAGCTAATGCAGCAGCGTTGGGCAACGTCTCCGCGCGCCTCAGCCCCATGCTACCGGCAGGAGACGACAGCGAAGGTATGCAGCAAGTTGATCTGTAAGAGAAGGGCGGGGGAAGGCACGAGCAGAAGGCGAAGCCTAGCAACTGCGCGGTGGGCATGGGCGGATCGGGGCCAGGCCGGGGTGAACAGGGCAAGCAGAAAGTGCGAGTAAGGCCCCGGTGCGGACACCCAGCGGGATTCCCCACCACCCGGCCGCACGGTGCGCTCGGGGTTGATGGCTGCGCTGACAGAAGCTGTTGGGGGCGTTCTTCCGGTCAGGATCTCCGGGCAGGGGCCAGGGCGGACCAGGGGACCGATTCGGTTCAAGGGAGGTGCATGTAATCGCATTGCCTCCTGGTTGCCGGCTTTGGGGTGGTCTTTGCCTGCCATTCCCGCTTCAATCAATCCTCCGTCTGGGGCTGCCTGCCGCTCCTACCAAACGGGCTACTTGAGTTTTAGGCGTTTGACGGACGGACGGACCAGGAGGGACCTCCTGGGACGGACGGTAGGGTCTCCGCCCCCCTGTTGGCTCGCCCCTTCAGGGGCACGAGCCGTTCGACTCGGCCACCAAGTAGCACAAGTGCCTTCGCTAACTTTGCTTTTGATCAAGGACGCTGTGACCGCCCTCCTCACACAATGCCAGCAAAGAAGCAAAAGACCTTAGGAGCTTCAAACGCAGGGCTGCGGCACGACACGGAGGTGAGTGCCGTGGCGGGGGTTATCGGTGGGTGACTGGGTGGCCGGGTGTCTGGGTAACACCAGCAGCGGGACAGCGCGGTAACACCGGCAGCGTAACAACACGCTCCTGCCCACCCCCTTCCTCCCTCCCAGACCTTGGCCTCAATTCCGCTCTCAACATGCTGCTGCTGCTGCTGCTGTGCCTCTAGCTGCTCGGGGCTGAGCGTCCGGCCTGCTTCCGCTCTGATGGCGGCGATGGGCCGGGCGGCGATGGACCAGGCGGCGGAGGCGGAGGGGCTGGTAGCAGCCGCAGCAAGCGGCCGCGACATAGCGAGATCGGCGGCAGCGGCGGCGTGTGTTGCGATGTGCATTCCTGCCGTTTCAGGCAGTTCGGGCGGCTTTGTTCGGCCCGTGGGGAGAGGGCAGTTGTCGGTGTGCCCGAGACCCCTCAAATAGTCACCAGCTATGACTGCATTACGACCGACCGTGTGGTCTAGTCTGGGTGGCCTCTATTTGAGGCAAGTCATGCACCCTTGCGCAGCTGGGAAAGGTTTGTAAGCCTAAGTGACACGCCCCGCTTCATGGTGTTTAGTTAAAGGACATACAGAAAACACGACCCGCGCGGCACGCCCCGGGTGGATGACGCGTCGGTTGTGCATAAGAAGCAGAGATGCCTGCAGGTGCAGCGGTGCGTGAAACGAAGCCCAGCGCCGCCACGTAAGAACTCGGTTCCCAGCCCGCCCAGCCCGCGTACCAATGTGTAGGTTACCTGGCGTCGGAGATTTGTGTATAAGACGCCCCGCTTTACGGTTTGTGTGAGTAATCGTTTATAATCAAGTAAGCACGCCCGAGGTGTAGGGGTGTGTGTGTGCCTGTGTGTACATGGGGGACAGTGAGTAGCGGAAGAAAAACAGCGCGAAGGCCAGAGCGTAGGCCGACAGGCGGGGCTCGGCGCTCGGGGGCCTAGCATGCCCGAAGGGGCGGGCACGGTTATGCGCCAGAGACGACAGACCAAGCGTGCTGACATCGCGCCTAGCACAGTTCACGCCTAGCATGGTTTCGCGCCACCCTCGTCGCACACCAACAACTCAACAACAAGGGCTTGAACCATCGCGGACTGTCACTGACTGCACGACCTCTACAGCTGCAACGCAGATAGACTGATATCTGACCGTCGTTTGCACTGCGCACATTACACGTTGCTGCAGCTGTTCGCCGCTGTCAGCCATGCGCCTAGCCATGTGCAGCGCCGTATGCTGCAGCGCTGAGCGCCGCTCGTCGAGATGAAGTAAGGCACAAGAGGAAGTACCGCGAAGTCTCCCAGACCCACTTACACCCCTCACCCGTTGGGGGTCCTGACACCTGCGGTCCGCACTTTGCCGTCCACACAGGGCATTCCCCTAGGCGCGGCGCGCCGAACCCCTGAATGTCTCGCCGGGCCGGCGGCCCGTGGTGGGCCGGCGAGCGCCGCGAGGCGTCGGTTCCGTTCCCTTCCGAGTTTGCCGTTGCAGTTGTGGGAGACAACCCCGACGATGACGAGGGCTGGGATTTTGACCCTTGGTCCTGCGAGTTCATCCAGCAGAAGGGCACCCAGTTCCTGTACGGCGCCAGGGTGTATTTCGACCTGGATGCGCTTTGGTAAGGGGCCGGCGGCATGCGCTTTTGTAGGGGCCGGCGTGCAGTGCCGGCAATTGCGGGTCCGGACGCGTCGGCTGCGGCCTGCTGCGGATCCGCGGGGCAGCGCCCAGGCGTGACGCAGTCCTGCCGCTGTCCGCTGCCCACTTGAGCGGCTCCAGGAGAGAGCTGGTGGAACCGTGGCACCACATCCGCTTTCCCACCGTCTCGCAGTCATGTGGGTCGGGACCGCCGTGCGCGACTGACAGGAGGGAGGGCAGTGGGTGCGCCAGCGGGCCCAGCCGAGCGACGGGCGGGGCATGTGCTGCAAAACGCACCGGCAGCCTGTCGGCGGCCGCCAGCACCTGACCCACCTGGCCCTGGCCCGCTCCGCGTGCAGCCATCGCCTCCCGCGCTGCTGCCGCCGCGCGAGCCGGCTTCCCCAGCCCCAGCCCCACCGAGCAGCGTGAGGCGGCGTGGGACCGGGAGCTCGCGGCATCGGCGCCCCAGCCCGCGGCGTCGGCTGCGGCTCTTGCGGCGCTGCCGCCGGCGGCTGCGGCCCTGCTTGCGGCGCTGCACTTGGACCTGCTGGGCAGCGTGGTGGGCTCGGCCGCACACCCCGAGGCGCTGGCCGGCTGGGACGTGTCGGCAGGCAAGAGCGGCAGCGGCAGCGTGCCAGGGGACTGGGGCCGTGGATGCCGGACCCCGCCCCCGCCCCGGCAGGCCGCTATCCGGCATTGTCGCCAGCGGCATGGCGATGCCGTGGGGCCCCGCGCTACTGCCTCGGGGCCCCCTGCCCATTGGCCCACGTACCAAGGTCCCCGCGCCCCTCCCGTGTCCCCGCAGCCTTCCCGCTGTCCCGCGGCGGCCTTCCCCACCCTGCCAACCTGCTGCCGCTGCACGCCGCGACCCACCGGCAGCGGCGGGACCTGCTGCTCAACTCCATCGTGGTAGAAGCACCGGCTGCGCCGCCAGGCGCCGCGGCGGCAGCGCTGCCGCCACAGCCAGCGGGGCGGCCCCGGGCCTTTCTGGTAGAGGCTTCCGGCGTCGCCGCTGGCGGCGCGGCGCATTCGCGCCGAGAGGCGCGCGGCAGTGGCGGCGGCGGCGCTCCGCTGCTGAGGGCACTGCGGCGGGGTCTGTCGGCGGAGCAGTTGGCGGCACTGTGGACCGCCGTCACGACGGCGCTCGGTGGCGCCGCCGACGGCGGCGCGGCGGCGGCGGAGCTGCTGTCCGACCTGCTGACCGCCAACTGGGCGCAGCTGCCTGATGGCTCCCTGCAGCGCAGCGTGCCGTACCGGCAGCTGCACGAGCCCGACTTTCCGTCGGGCCTGCTCAGAACGTACCTGGCGTGTACGGCAGCCCGCGTGCCGAGTACAGCAGGTGCCACGGGGGAGGTGGCACCGGGCGCTGCCGAGGCCGCGGCGGCCGCTGGTGGCCTCGCCGACAGCCCCCGCGAGGCCGACGCAGCTGCGCTCACGGCCCCGCCCGGCGGAGCCGCTGCTGCTGGTGGGAGCGCTGACGCCGCAAGCGTAGCCGACGGCGCCGCGCAGACGGCGACCGGCGGTGGGGAGCCAGGAGCCAGTGCCGACGAGGGGGCGGGGCCGGACAGCGACGGCGGCCCTGTGGCAGCGCCCGGGCCCGACGCCGCGGCCCCGGCGTCGCCAGCGGTAAGCGCTGCTGGAGCAGCTGGTAGCGCCGCGTCCGGGGGTGATGGCGCAGGCGCTGCGCCCAGCGGCGACGGCACAGAGCTTGTTGCCGGTAGCGACGGCGGCTTGGCGAGGCCTAGCGCTCCCGCGACGGCCAGTGACGGCGGCGCAGCCTACAGCGACGGCGGCGCAGCGGCGGCGCCCGGCGGCGGAGAGGCGGCAGCGGTCGCAAGCGCCGACGCCGTCGTCAACGCTGTGCTGCAGGAGGCGCGGGCGCGGCTGGCGGCGGCGCTGGGCTGGTCTCCTGCCGCGGCCCCTCCGCCCCCACCCGAGGAGCTGCTGCTGGCCGAGGAGGTGGACATGGACTCCCTCGCAGGCACCGCCAGCGCCGACGCCGCCCAGGCCGCCGAGACCGCTCCCTCCGCCCCTGCCGCCTCCGCGGCCGCCGCGTCTGCCCCAACCTCAGCCGTCAAGCCAGCTGGGTCCTCGCGCTTCCCGCCACCGCCGCCGCGGTCGCCCTTCCAGCCGCCGCTGCTGGCGACTGCTGCGCCGCCGCCGCGCAAGCTGCCGCCAGCTGACCCCGCCAAGCTGGCCAAGATGGCCTGGGCGCCGCCGCCGCGGCCCAAACCGGCGGCGCTGTCGCGGCGCGTGCCGCGGCCGCTCAAGCGCCCGGGGGACGTCGTTATCCTGCCGCCAGAGCCGCTGAATGTGCCCAGGTGGGTGGGCGGGTGGTTGAGTTTGCCGGCGGGCGCATGAGCCGCCGCGTTGTGGTGGTGGGTGTTGGACTCGTCTACATGGCGCTCATCACCACAGGGTACACCGCCCTGCACCCAGCTTCCTGGGATGGTGCGCGGCATGGGGCATCGCATCCCAGCGCCTGCCCGCAGTGCTACCTGCGACACGGCCCTTGTCCCGGCAGCTCCTCGCCGCCGTAACGCGCGGTGCCCTCGCTGCTAGACTCAGCCCGAGCCGCGCCCTGGCCTCGTGCCCCACCCCCGCCGTAAGGTGGGACCTGGTGGATGTGCACTCGCCGCCGCCAGCGGAGCGGCTGCAGGCGGCAGAGGCTGTCCCTCATCAGCCAGCGGAGGCTGCCAGCGGCGGCGGCCCCGGTGCAGGCGATGGCAGCGCCGGCGCGGCTAGGGCCCCGGACGTGGCGGCGGCACGCACTGGGCAAGGCGAGGGGCCTGACGGCGGCGATAGTGGCGGTGGCGGTCCGCCTGCAGCCGACGGCGCGCAGCCGGGGGCCGCTGCCGGTGTTGCTGCTGCTGTTGAGCCGCAGCTCAACTCCACGGGGCCGCGGAGGGATGGCAGCGGCGCGGGCGGCGGTGACAACCCCAACGCAGACCCCGGCTTCGCGGCCGGCGGCCCTGGGCCAGTAGCGGCCGCTAGGCACGTCGGCAGCAGCGGCGGTGGCGCCCGGCCGGAAGCGGCTGCCGGCGACAGCAGGTCCAGCGGCGGGGTGGCCAGCGGCGGCGGCGTTGCGGCGGGCGCAGCGGGGGCCATGTACGTGGATGGCGGCGGTGGGGGCCCGCCCGCTGCGGTAGCAGCACTGAGCCCTCAGCCCTCGGCGGCGAGCCTAACAGCTGGGGCTGGCGGCGGCGCAACGTACGTTGGCGGCGGCGGGCCGCCGACGGGGCTGAGCCCGCAGCCCTCGGCGGCGAGTCTACCTCCAGGGGGGCCAGCGGGGGCTGGCGGTGGCAGCGGCAGCCGGCCGCCAGCGCCTCCCAACAGAGAGCCGTCGGCAGCCAGCATCGGGTCGGCGATGCCGGCGGTGCGCACAGCTGGCGGTGCCGTCGGGTCGCGGCCTGCGTCGCTGGCCGGAAGCATACGGCGGCCCGCTTCAGAGGTTGGGTCCGCCGCCGCTTCGTCCGTTCCCGCTCAGCCCGCTCCGCTTGGCGTTTCGTCGTTGCCGCCGGAGCTGGCGGCGGCGTTCATGTCCGCGGCGGCGAGCGGCAAGCGCCATGCCCACATGGGCGGACAGCGGGTTGCCATCGCGGCGGCGGCGCCGACAGGGGCGGCGGAGGCCCTAGCGGCCACAGCGGCATCAGCAAGCAAGCCCGGGGCGTTTGCCACTGCCTTGATGCCCTTCCGGGGGTCGCAGCCGGCCGCCGATGCAGCGGCGCAGCAGCAGCAGCAGCCCAGCCCTGTCACGTGGGAGGAGGAGCGGCGCCAGACGTCGTACATGCTGCCGGCCGCCCCATCTGCCGCCAGCACCATGTTCGGCTGCCTGGGTACAGCAGGCACCGTCCTGGCGTCCAGGGATTCCGAGGATACACGCGTACGGCAGTACGGTGACTTCGTTCGCTACACGCTGCCACACCGGCCCGTGCCGAGCCCCATCTGGCGCGTCAGCGCCGCGTACGGTGCAGGGGACGCCGCGCTGGCGCAGGCCCCCCACGGCGCTGCCGCTGCAGCGCCTGCGGCGGCCGTTGGCCCTGCTGCAGCGGCGTCGCCAGCCGCCGGCAGTGTCCTGGGCTCTACGCTGCCACGTGCCGCTGCCGCCAGCCGGGCGGTTGCGGCACCAGCGGCGCCGTCGCCCGGCGGCAGTGTCAAGGGGTCCGCGCCTCCCTCGCCGCGGACTGGGGGCCCGGGCCGGCCGCCGGCGGGGGCGCCGTCGCTGGGGGCGTCACGGGCGCCGTCCGTAGCTGGTTCTGTGCGCAGCGGCGCGGGCCGGGGCTGAGGGGTCTCTGGCTCGCTAGCTGGAGAGCAAGCTACTGCCCGGAGCCGCGGGCTGCCAGCGTAGGACAGCGGGGCCCAGCGGTGGCTCGTGCAGTGGTGAGCAGCGGCAGGGACTCTGATGTGCCGGCTGCGCTGTAGCGCTGTGAGAGCTCGGCCGAGGCTGCGGTCGTCCAGGGGCAGCGCAACCACGGCTGGCGTTGGTGGTGCGTCGGGGCGGCCGCCGCGCGGAGCGGGGGGCGAAGGGCAGAGGAGTGGGCGATGCGGGCCTGTTGAAGTGCACCAGGTGCTCGCCAGGTGCTCCTGCGATCTAGGCTGGGGTGCTGGGACCTTGAGGCCAACCGCGCCCGTAGCAGAATGCGGGAGGCACGCCGTTGCGGGTTGTGTGCTAACAGCGTTGAAGATGAGTTACATGTGTTCGGCGAGTGTCCCGCATATAGCCAGCTGCGGGCTGAGCACGAGCTTACTCTACTTGCACGTCGTGGCATGCGCCGCGTGATGCTAGAGGCTGATCCGAGTCATGTGGCCCGGTATCTGAGGGATGTGTGGAATAGGCGGACCGTAGCGCTGAGGAGCCGAGGGCCCTAGTGCACTGAGATCACCTGATCTGCCGACAACCCCCCTGGCTGTGAAACGGCGACCTCCGCTTTGCGGTGTAGCAGTAACAGTAACAGGTCCTGTTGCAGTGCTCCAAATGCGCCTCTGCCCGTCGTGCGAGCAGGCGGGCAGGGCCGAGTGCCCGCCAGCCCGACCCCCCCCCTCGGCGCCTCGGAGTGCCTCGGACAGGCTCCGGACGGCACGACCCCAGGCCTCAACTCACGCTACGGTTGCAGCACGCACGAGAGCCGCCGAGCCCCCGCCGCCTGCAAGACACGCTCCCTTGACAGCGCACCTGCCCGCCGCGGCTACTAGCTCTCACGGCTGCACGCACCGCTGCACACCACATGCTACAACACTTGCCCACAGGAAAGCATCTCGCACAGGCGTCTAACACCACGCGAGCGTGCTCCCTTTCCTACAGGCCACAGTGTTCACAGTACCCACAGCGATACATGCTAGGGCCGCCGGGTCCACTGCCCAATCGCACAGTGCGGCCTTTGCCACCGCCGCCGCTGCCGCTGCCACGCGCCGGCCCAGTGCGGTCAAAACAAAGGCACAGCAACTAGGGGCCCACACACTAGCGCACTAGCTCGCGGGCGTCGCAACCTTGCACTGCAACACCGCACGACGTAAGAAAGCACCGGCAGGGGCGCTTGCCCGCCCAGGCGACGGGGGCACGTCCACTGCCGCCTCGCGGGGTGCGCGCGGACCGTACATCCTCGCAGCCCCGCCATTGCGGCCAACAGCATCATGCCCCCCTCCCCCCGCTCCTGTCCTTCCCGCTTGCCCTGCTGCGTAGGGCCACCCCCGCGCTGCTTATTATAAGACCAGCTCGTCGAGGACATTAGCTGTCGCATCAGCGGCCGACCGCAGCGCCGAGCCGCACACACCCAACGCCAACGGCCCCAGGTACATACACCAGCTGCACCCACCCGGCTACAGAACTTGACAATTGCCGTGTTTTGCCCCATAACCCTGCTCGCCACACAGACGCTCCGCTCAACCCGCGGCCAACCGACGCCAAAGCAGTAGACGGGAATGGCCTGCTGGTTCCGCACCCTCCTACTCCCACCCCGAACTACACAGCGCCACCTCAGATACCGGTAACTACGCATCCCGGCCCTTACGAGCCATGTCAAATGACACGACACAAAGCAAGCAGCGCGGCAATGGCACTCATGCGACCCTGAACTCCGCCGTGCATTTCGCCATGTCGGACCAGGCCCATGCCTAGCGGGCGCCCACCCTGCCCATATCCCAGCCGCGCAGCGGCAGCAGCGGGCGGCTCGCACCCCCGGCTCATGCCCCAGGCCCCAGGCATGCGCGCCTGCTCACGCCCTACCCGGCACCCACCCACCCAGCTGCCGCCTGCACGCCACGCCTGTGCCGCTCGGCTCACGGACCACGTGCGGCTCGCCACCCCCTTCCCCTGCCCCGCCGTGGGCCTCCGCCACCACATGAGCTATAGGCTGGGCGCCTGACGCCAGCCGCAACCAACGCCGCGGCTCGCCTCTTTACTTGCTAGAGCGGGCCATGCCCACTTGCCAGGCCGGAAACTCATGCCCTGGGGAAGCGAGCAGTGCTACGTGCCGCGTCGTTCGTTGGTACGGACCGAGGGTGCAGGCCTCCTGACCTCGCGTCAGGGCCACCGGGCCGCCGGGCCACCGGGCTGACCGCCATGGTTGCGCCAAACATCGGCCCTCCTCTCCTCCCGTCGTCCGGTCGTCCGGTGATCGTCTGTTGCCGTCTGGGCCCCGCGTCCGCGTCCCTCGCGCCCTGCCCTTGGCCGCTCCAGGGCTGCCTGCCGCCTCGCTCCCCTGCCGCCTCCCCTCCGCCCCTGTCGCTCATGCGCTGCCCGCCCTCCGCTTGGCCTTGACCGCCCCCAGCATGGCCTCCAGCTCGCCCACCACCACCGGGAAGGGCGGCCGCGTGTCGGGGTCCTCACCCCAGCAGCGGGTCATGAGGCCCACCCAGCCCGGGCCGGGCTCCTCGGGCGCGGGGCCGTCCCAGTCGGGCGAGCCTGCGGCCGGCCAGGGGGGGATCAAGGGAGGAGGGGGGTGAGGGGTTGCAGGGCAAGGTGAGGGAGTGGCACGGCGTGGAGGGACGGGGCAGGCTTGTGGCGCTGAGTGCGGGGGGTGGCGGGGCCGCGTGCCCCACAGCGGCACGGCAACGAGGCGGCGGCCCGGCCGGCAGCCCGCTCGCGCCGCCGGCCTGGCCGCCTATGCCCCCGCCCGCTGAGCCCCCACGCACCCGGCATGGCGGGGCGCACTGGGTCCTTGCTCATGCTGATCTGGTGTAGCAGCGCGTGGTAGTTAAGGCCGTCAAAGGGCTCCCTGGGAGGGGCGGAGGAGGCGAGGGGGCCCGGGAGGGGCAGGGAAAGGGAGAAGGGGCGGCGGGTAAGAGCTGGGCGTCCCTGGGCGTCAGAGGACGTTGCCGCACCTCCAATGGCGGCTTGCTCTGACTGCCGTCCCCCTTCACCCCTGCCGCCCTGACTCCTGCACCCCACCTGAACGTCCACAGCTCCCACAGCACCACACCAAAGCTGTACACGTCCGCCTTCTCCGTGACCGCCTGGGGAGAGGGGGCGGGTGGGGGTCGGGGTCGGGGCCGGGGTCGGGGTGGGGAAGCGATGGCGGCTTGCTGGGGCGCCCGCCCGCCTGCCTGAAGCAGCAGGCGCTCGAGTACCTGCCACCCCTGGTCCCCACGCCCCGCCCCGCCCCGCCCCACCTTGGGCGTGCGGATGATCTCGGGCGCCGTCCAGGGCAGCGTGCCGCGCAGCGTGGTGACGCCTGGGCGTGGGGGTGGAGGTGGGGGTGGGGTGGGGTGGGGGGCTGGCCAGGTGCAGACACGAGTAAGCGGCAGGAGGCCAGCGCCAAACCGCCAACCCCACACCACACCGCACGCTACTCCTGGACCGTGCCCCGCCGGGCCCTCCCCCGGCTCCCTCCCCCGGCCCCCCCCCCGCCCACCTGTGACGTAGGTCTGCTGCCGCTGCTTGCTCAGACCAAAGTCGGCCACCTGCGGGGACCGTGGGAGGCAGGGCATAGGGCAGCGGCAGGTGGGTGGGGAGGTCGAGGCCGGGGTCAAGCCTTGCAGGCGCCGCCGCCCCAGCTTCCCCGGGCCCCCCTGCCACCCCTCCCCATGCCCCCCGCCCCTCCCCCCACCTTGCATGTGGGGCTCTTCTCCCTGAACCCCACCAGCAGGTTGCCCGTCTCTGGGGGCGGGAGGGGGAGGGGGAGGGAGAGGTGGGAGGGGGCGAGGAGGGGGAGGAGGGGCAGGGGCCGTCAGGTAAGCAGAGGCGAGTCATTGGGGGCGGACGAGGCCGCGCGATGGGACAGACCCCTCGATGCGCTAGTCCCCGGCCCCGGCTGCCGCTCCGGCCCTGGCGCCTCCCTCCCCGCCTGGGCCCCCAGCCTCCCCCCCCCCCGTGTGGTGCCTGTCTCCATCGCTCACTGAGGTCGAAGTGCACGATGCGCTTGAGGTGCAGGTACTCCATGCCCTGTGCGGGGCAAAGGGATGGGGGGAAAGGGGAAGGAACGGTAGGAATGTGGGAAGGTGGGACGGTGGGACGAGGGGGAGCGGCACGTGTTGGTGTCCCCATGTGACCCACCCACCCGAGGCCCGTGCGGTGGCTCTGCCCAGCCCGCGTGTCGCAATCCCCGCCCACTCCCAAACCCCGCACCCTACCCGGGCCGCGTCCAGCGCCAGCTTGACTCGCACCACATCGGAGCGCAGGAAGTCGGCACCGCGCGACAGGGCCGAGCGCAGGCTGCCTGGGGGGGGGCGGGCAGCGGGGAGAAGCGCGGAGGGCGGCCAGAGGCGGGCGAGCGTGAGCGGTGGGGCGCTCGACACCTCGCCATCGCTACTCCTTAGTCGCCCTCACGCGCCCCTTGTCCCAAAGTTCTTGCAGCGCCTCCCCGCCCTCTGCTGGCCGCTCCTCGCGCCTCGCCCTCCCTCGCCCTCCTGAGCACTCCCGCGTCAAGTCACTCCCTCCCTTCCCCCTCCCTCACCCGCGCCCAGGTACTCGGCCACCAGCGCCGGCGGGCGGATGACGCCGGGCAGTATGGGCACCCCGCTGGCCAGGGCGCTGGTCAGCCGCACCGCGTCAATGTCGCCCAGCGCGTGCAGCCTGTGGGTGTGGGGAGGGGGAAAGAAAGGGGAGGGGAGGAGAAAGGGGAGGGGGGAAGGTGGCGTGACGAGAGACCCGGGCCGTGCGCTGGGCGCTGCAGCGGCGCATGGCCGCCTCACCCAGGCCCCGCGACCCGGCGGCCCCGGGTGCCGCACCTGTCCCTCTTGGCCTTGAGCTCCCGTACGCCGCTGGGTAGTACGATGCCGTACACCCACACGATGCTGGTGGGACGGGAACAGAGGCACGGAAAGCAAGAAGATGGTAAGCAGCACGTGTTCAGGCGCGACAGCCGCCGCAATGATGTTGTCGGGGCGCCTCACTTGGGGTGCCTCAGGCCGCCCAGCATGGCCGCCTCCTTGAGCAGCTCTGTAACCACATCGGAGGAGGCGGACGAGGAGCCACCGCCTGGAGGGATGGCGCGGAGTGGGAGGGCGGCAGGCGGGGAAGGGGAAGGGGAAGGGCGGGAGGTCGCGGACAGGGGGCCCAGGGTGGCCGGCCAGGTGTTGAGACCGCGGCCTCGTTTGCTCGCGAGCCCGCCGCACCCCACGGTACCGCCCCCTCCCCACCTGCGTCCGGTATGAGCAGCGCGGGGTTGAGGCACTTGACCGCCACATCGCAAGAGTGCCAGCGGCACAGGTACACCTGGGGGGAGGGGCAGGGCGAGGGGGAGGAGGCGGGGGAGGTGCAGGGATAGCGGGAGGAGGCGGGGGAGGGGGCCACAGTGAAGGGTCCGGCGGAGCGCTAGCTCGAGGGAGAGCCGCGGGAAGCCAGCGCAGGCGCGGCGCAGCCTGGCTCACGGCAACATGGAGCGCTCGCAGGCTGGCACAGCTCGCACCCGCGCAGTGGCAGCCCCCCGTCCACACCCTAGCCATTCCAAAGTGCCAACCCCAGCGCCCTCCTCCGGCCCCACCTCGCCGTATCCGCCCGAGCCCAGGAACTTGAGGATCTGGAGGTCCTCCGGCCGGATGAGCTCCAGCTTGGACTCGAGCTCCGCCAGACCCACGCGCGGATCGGTGCTGAGCAGGCCGCCGATCTCAGACCGCAGCACCGCCTGCTCCGCCTCCGCCAGGTTGGCGGCGGTTGGGTCGTACGGCACGGCGCCCTCGATGGCTGCCGCGGTGGCGGCGGCGGCGTCCTCGGCACCCGGCGCCGCCGGCGTGCCGCCCGGCGGCGCAGTGGCTGCGATGCCCTGTGGCCCCAGCGGCGACGCCAGGGCGGCCTGCGACAGGAGGGTGGCGGTGGCGACGGAGGAGCCAGCGGAGGAGGCGGGCGCGGCGGAGGCGCCGGTAATGGTGGCGCCTGCGCTGCCGCTGGCGGGCCCCATGTGGCTGGCGCTGCCGCCGCTGTGGGAGGCGCGGCTGCCGCCCGGCTTGGGGCTGGAGAAGGCGGCCTGCTCGGCGGCAGGGCACGTGGGTCGGGTGAGGGCCTCACAAGCTGGCCTCAGGCAGCCGGGGCGGGCTTTCCCAGGCAGGTGCCCTCTTTCCCCCTCCTCCGATGCCATCATGCGCCTGCTCTACGAGTAGGCCGGTCCCTCCCAAGCCTCCCTAACCCCCTGCCCTGCCCCCTGCACCGCCCCTTCCACCTTTTCCCACATTATTCTCCCAGCCTCCCCTCCTCCGCCCCTGCACACGCCCACCCACCCACCTGCTGCGCCATCATCTTGAGCTTGAAGCTGGGCCGCCCGTCCCCGCCCGGCCCCTTGTGCTCGTCCAGCGCCTCCCACATGTTGGCCACGTCGTCGTCGCACAGCAGGTCCACCAGGCAGTCGGGCGAGCCGGGCAGCTCGTACTTGAGGATGAGCGGCTGCACGGCGGGAGGGTGGGGGCCGGGTGTACGGCAGCAGCGGCAGGTGTACGGCAGAGTGCTGAGCTCACCCGGGGTCTATCTGCCTCTTCCGCCTCCCCTTCGCCCGGATCCACCGCCTCTCCGGCGCCGCACACTGACCGACGACACGAACACACCTTCCCCTCCCCGCCTCTTCCCCAAATCACCACCCTGCCGCACCTCATCCGCCAGGTCCAGCCCCGCGGCCTTCGCCACCGCCGCCGCCAGCTCCGTGTGGCTGTCGGTGCGCGGCACGTTGATGAGCCGCGTCTCGCCGCCCGCGTACTCCCAGACGCCGGTGGGGCAGCGCGAGAAGGCGCCGCCCGCGTACAGCAGCACCTTGACCTGGGGGCGGTGGGGGAGGGAGGGGAGAGGCAGCAGGGTGACCGAGGGAGGGCGAGAGGGCTCCGGGCGTGGCGGGCCATGCGCGGCGCGAGCAGCCCGTACCTTGGCGTCCCTGGCGGCGGCCGCCTGCGCGGCGGCGACGGCCGCCGCCGCTGCGGCCATGTTCGCCGGCGCCGTTGGAGCGGACGCCAGCAGCTGCGACGGGCCGCCGCTCATGCCAAACCCCAGGCCCGCCGCCGCCAGGCCCGCCGCCGTCAGCGTGGGCGCGCTCCAGGCCGACGATGCCGCGCTGTTGCCGCTGCCCATGCCGCCGCCGCCCGGCGCCGTGGGCTGTGGCGGCGCCGCCGCAGCGTGCCCCAGCAGCGAGGACGCGAGGTTGGCGGACGCCACGGTGCCCTGCAGCGTCGCCTGTGACGAGGAGCCCGCGGCGCCGCTGGTGGCTGCATTGGCGGCGGCTGCGTTGGCGGCGGCGGTGTTGGCGGCGGCGGCGTTCAGCAGGGCTGTGGTGTAGGCGGCGGTAGCGGGGTTGGCGGTTGCGGCGGCTAGGCTGGCGGGCGTCAGGCCGGCGGCGGAGACAGCCGCGAGTTGTGGGTTGGCGGCGAGGGCGGCGTTCAGGAGGGCGACGTTGGCGGCCGCAGAGGCTGCGGCGGTGCCGCCGGCGGCGGCAGCGTTGATCAGCGCAGCATTGGCGGCGGCGTTGGCGGCGGCGGCGCTGGCGGGGGTGTAGAGCGAGCCGCCGGCGGTGCTCTGGGTGGAGGCGATGGAGGCGGCCGGCGTGGTGGCCGCTGCGGAGTGGGGCAGCAGGCACGGGACGGCCGCGGGTAAGCGCCCAGGGTGGGCCGCACGCACAGGAGCCAAGGAGTGGAGCGCTACGCCACCCCAGCCCCGAGGCCATTAGGCGCCTGGACGGCCCCGCACCCGACTGACGTGCCAGCGCAGCATCCAGAGCTCCCGCCGCCGCCGCCAGCTTCGAAGCCAGCAGCGCCTGCTCCAGAGACCCGGTGGCTGCGGCAGCCGGCGGCGCTGCCGTCACCGACGGCGCCGCCAGGCCGAGCGCGGCCGCGGCGGCGCTGGCCGCCGCCAGCGTGGACGGCGTCGTCGGCCCAGCGGCGGGCGTGGTTGGAATGGCGGCCGCCAGCGGTGCGGACGGCGCCGCCGTCGCCGGCAGGCTGCCGCCGCCGCCGCCAGCGGTGCCAGCCCCGCCGGCTCCAGCGGCGGCGCCGACGGGCATGATGGCGGTGAGGGCCATGGCGGGCAGCGTGACGGACTGCTGGCCCTCGCTGTTGGTTGTGACGGTAACCGAAACCGTCTGCGCCGGCTGGTCGCCCGACGCGGGGATGAGCAGGTTGGCGGTGGTGACACTGACGCCGCTGCCGCTGCTGCCGTCGCCTACACCGCCGCTGGCGCCGCTGGCACCGCCGCCGCCGCCACCCGCGCTGCCGCCACTAGTGCCACCTGTCGGCTGGCCGCCATCGCCGGCTGCCGGGTACGCGACGTAGCTGGACCGGCCTCCGCCGCCGGCCGCGCCTCCGCCGGAGTTGTACAGGCTGCTGCCGCCAGCCGTGTAGCGGCTGCCCGTGCTGCTGGGCCCGTCGCTGCCGGTGCTACGGAAGCTGTCATTCGCCGACGGCAGCAGCGACGGCACCGGGCCGCGGTCCAGGGAGCTACGCTGAGCCGCCATCGTCGCCAGGGCCAGCGCCGGCGGCGCCGGCGCCGCCGCCGCCGCCGGGGTCGTTAGGCCGAGCGTCAGCGCGCTTAGGGCCTCAGCAGCGGCGGCGGCTGGTGGCGGTGCCGCCGCTGGGTCCGGCGCCGCCGCTGCAATAACTGTGTCCGGCGGTAGCAGCATGAGACGGCTGGAGGACATTTGGCCCGACCCAACTGACGGCTGCTCGCCAAGGAACGAAGCCGACGGCGGCGGTGGCGCAACTGCCGGCAGCGGCCCGGCCGGCGCTGGCGCCGCCGACGCCGACGCTGCCAGCAGCGACGCAATGGCGGGGTTCTGCAGCGCCACCAGCGCCGCCGGGGACGCTGCCAGGGGCGCGGCCGCCGCCAGAGGTGGCGCGGCGGCGACGGCGGCGGTGGCGGCCTCGGCCTGCGCGATGGCCGCACTGATCATCTGCTGCTGCGCCTCCAGCTGCTTCTGCAGCTGCTGCAGCTGCTGCATGGCGCTCGCCTGCGCCGCGGCGCTGGCGTCTGCGGCGAGCTCCTGCTGCCGCGGCTGCTGCTGCGCCTGGGCGAGCTGCTGTGCGGCCTCCTGATACTGGTGCTGGTGCTGGTGCTGCTGGCGACTAGGAGAAGGCGAGAGCGAGGTGGCAGCCTCGACTGCCGCGCCGTGGGTCAGGGACGGCGACGGCGAGGGGCCCGCCGACGGCGACGCGTACGGCGAGCCGCTGCACGACGGCGAGGCGTACGGCGAGGGGCCGGACGCGTGCGGGTGCTGCTGTTGCCCCAGGTGGGGCACGGACCAGGGCGAGAGCTCGGGGTGCGGCCTGGGGCGGCGAGGGAGGGAGGCAGCAGGGGCGTGGGCGACTTTGGCACACCCAAATTCCGCCGGCAGCGAGGTGGCTGGGGGCAGGGCCGGCTGCTGCAGGCGCGCCACGCAGCCCGGCGTGAGCGAGCAGGGCACAGCGCGTGGCGCTCCTGGCCGCGGCCCGGCCACGCCGCCCGCAGCCGCCGGGTCCACCCCCCATCCTTCCCCGACCCGCCCGCGCATGGCCGCCGCACCTGCTCTCGGTCTGCGGGCGGTTGTGCACGACCACGTCCAGCACCGGGACCGGCACGTGCGCGCGGGTCGCGGGCGGCGAGGTGCCGAACCACGAGGCGCCGAGCGAGGCCGCGCCGCTGCCGGTGCTGTCCGCTGAGCCGCCCGAGGGCGCACGCTGCAGCTGCAGGTGCTGAGGCTGGTGCGGCGCAGCGAGGCGCAGCAAGGGCTGCGACGGCGGCGAGGGCGACGCGCGTGAGGCCGCGGTGAAAGGAGACTGCGAGCTCGGCCGCTGCTTCTGGCACAGCTGCTGTTGCTGCAGCAGCAGCTGCTGCAGTTGGGCAGAGAAGAGCTGCTGCGGCGCCGGTTGCGGTGAGTTCTGCTGAAAGCCGTCCGAGGGCCGCGCAAACTCTGCGCTTCGTCGCTGCGCGATGTGCCTCGACGCGGGCGCCTCCGGCAGATGCTGCGCTGCTGCTGGCGCTGCGGGCCTTGCGTGATGGCGCTGCGCTAGGGTAGCCGCCCACTGGTGAAGCGTGAGCAGCAACTCGGGTGGAACCTCTTGCTGTGGATAACGCTGGCGATGCTGCGGCCCCGCTGTGGGCTGGTGGGACGGTGCCGACTTCCATCTCGAGTCGCAGGCCCCTTGGACGGCCGCCAGAGGGAAGCAAAAGCCTTGAGACGGCGCTGCGAACGACCCGCCTGGCTCGGAGCCGCTGGCTGCCAGGAAGCTTTTGGCGGGTGTCGGCGGGTCGGCGTCGGAACCGAGGCCGCCTTTGGTCGCCTGAGCTGCTAGGGCAGGCAGCACCGCTGAGCTGCTGAACTCGGCGCGCGGGGATACACCGGGCCCGGCGAGAGGCGTTCCGTGCATGTCGCGCGAAACGCATTGCGCCCCCGTGAAACTGTCGCCGTCGGCGCTAGTTAGTGAGCTCATTTAGTGCTCATTTGTTGCGCCGTGCCTCGTGCCTTCGTGCGATTTACGATGCTGCGATTTACGATGCTACGGAGGTCGGTGTGCCCGAGACCCCTTGAATAGCCCCGGCGACAACCGCATAATGACCGACTGTTGGCGTCTGGTCAGGGTGGCCTCTTTTTGGGGCGAGCCATGCACCCATGCGCAGCTGGGGAGGTTTCATGACCCGGCGGAGATGAAAGGGTAAAGGCGGCGCGAGGGGCGGAAATTGGGAAGCATCCGTACGTGCACGGACTCCTGTACACGCATCTCCGTCGTCTTGGCCGGTGTGCCGGACTTTCAACGCAAGGGGGTATGCGCACTGCATGTCGCACCTGTTCAGCAGCGGTCCAGCCTGCTGCGGCGAACCTCGTCGAACATAACCCGGCTCGCCCGCCTGTCGTGGCCACGCAACACACGAGGGCTGCAGCAACTTGCACGTTGCCTCCAGTGGAAGGAAGTAAGGGGCCTGCAAACACCAAAAGCACATGCCGCTCTGTCCAATGTCCACGTAAACGCGACCCTTGACGTGTTTAATGGAACGTATCACGCAGGTCCAGTCGCAAGACCAACAGCTGATGGTCTGCGATTGCTTCGGAACTTCTACCTGCGCGACCTGCGAATGAGCCCTGTGAGCCACCGTGAGACACTGTGAGACACGGCGAATGCACAACCGTGCGCTGCATAACAAACTGACAACTGCGCCTCAAAGCAAGCAACATGTCTTCTCTTGTCGTTTTGCCCTAGCTCTAGACTTCCTGACCGCTGCCATGCTTGACGGGTCTTTGCTGAGCCGCAGCTTATGACATCATAAAACAAAGCGGCTGCTGAAGCCCACCGGCCGCACATGCGGATGTGAGCTGAAAAGGCCTCCACTGGCCTCCACTGGGCGCCATGAACAGCCCATCGCGGTCGGCGTTGCGCCAGGCCAGCGGAATAAGTCGCGACAAGGAAAAGGATGACCGGCTGGATACCGCGACGCACCTGCTCAGCGCTGCCAAGGCGGGTACCGGGAATCGGGGCTTGCGTCGGGGCGTGTCGAACGAAGTTCCCACCAGCAGGTACTGGCCTTCCTGTCGCAACACTGCTGGGGGCGGTAGGGGGTTGGTAGGCCGTGCGGAGCCTGACGGGCCATGGCCGCAACCCTGCCGTGGCCGTAACCCGGCTGCAGCCGTAACCCGGCCGTGGCGCTGACACAAAGCCCGGCCACCCCATTCTGCGCAGGTTAAGGCGGCCGCCAATGTTTTGGGCAAGGCCTACGCGTCGGATGCCATCAAGGCTGAGCAAATAAAGTTCGGCATCAATGCGGCTGAGGTAGACACGGCGCTGCGTAAGGGCGTGGAGACGCTGGGCTACCTGCGCGAGGTGCAGTCCATAACCTCCGAGGCCCGGCTCAAGGCTGCGGCACCGCCCTCGGCCAACCGCGAGTTCCGTGAACAGAGCAGCTGGTGGCTGCCGAAGGAGGCGCTGCCAAGTGAGAGGGGGGCGGGGCAGGGGGCGGATGAGGGAGGGCGCAGGGGCGGCATGCTTTGGTAGTTCTTGTGTGTTCATATGTTAGTAAAAGTAATGCTCCCCGCGCGGCACGCCCTGGGTTGTGTGTTCGTTTGTACAAGTTTTACGCCCCACGCGGCACGCCCTGGGTTGTGCGTGTGTGTGTGTGTGTGTACCATATATGTTACACTCCAGCGGTGCCTTCTGCCTGTGCGCATGCCCAC
>BDDC01001191.1:0-31501 GCA_001662425.1 Chlamydomonas sphaeroides
TTGGTGGGGAGGCCAAGCCCCCTTCGCCAAGCCCTTCCCCGCCTCCGCCCAGCCCATCCCCTCCAGCGTCTGGCTGCGGAGAGACCGCCTGGGGCTTCCCCAAGGCCCTGCGCCCCACCTCCGTCAAGAACCCGGCCCCAACCGGCAACACCGTGCCAGCCACCTTCCCCAACGGCACCGCCGTCACTATAAATAGGCAGCCCGTGGTGTGGACTTGGTCGCCCGTGACCGACAGCGCCAAGTGGGGAGGCACCTTCAACGTCGCGCTGCCGGGCGCGGGCCAGACGTACCGCACCCAGGCCTCGTCCGTGTTCGTGTGCGCCGGCTGCGGCCAGAACGACGCCAGCAAGGGAACCAATTTCGGGGACCTCGTGATCAGTGTGTGAGTGGGGAGCGGGGGCCAGGGAGCCGTCGAGCTCCCTCCGGGCCCTTCCATCGTGCCGCGACTCCAATCTACCCGCACTGATTACGTGCTGCCTTGTCCTGCCCGCCCCCCTGCCCCTCGCTCCGCAGCACCAACGTGAGCCCCACCACGGTCAACATCCGCTGCTCCTCGGTCCTGGGCGCCTCCCAGTCCGCCCAGGTGGTGCACATGTACATCGGCTGGCAGAACATGACCAGCTCGGCGCCCGGCTCGTGGTCGCCCAAAGCCGTGTCGGTGCCCGCCGCGCCCATCGCCGGACCGGTGAGACACTGGCGCACACACGCGCCGCGCAGGGAGGGAGGGAGGGAAGGAGGGAGCTGTGACCGTGCGGCGACTTGCTCTGAGCCGCTGAGCAAGCCAGGGGCACCTCATGCTACTATCTGTCACACGCGAAGTGGAGGCTTGTAGGACCGCACACGGCGTGCGCGGCGGGCAGCCTCAGATGCATTACTTGTGTGCGCTCCGTTAACCCTCCGCCGCCCCTACATATTGTCCTCCGTCCGCCTGCCAGGGCACGTACACCGTGGACCTGGCCCTGACCGGCACCCGGCTCGCCAGCATGACGACCGTGTGGGTGGCGCTCCACATCGACTCGGTCGGCCCCTGCCCGCCGTGAGCGCCTGAGGCGACAGCCATGGGCACGATACGCCTTGCAGTGACGAATGCACGAACTACAGTAGCGGCAGGGCAGCCGCATATTACTGGCTGCTTGCAGGTTTCTGCTTGAGCATTGGCTTTGGTGCTCTAGCTATGCGTGCGATAGATTGTGTCGCACTGAGTGGATTTGGCAGGGCTCCGCGGCCGGCGGTGCTCGTTGCGCACCTACTCTGACAGCCATCGAAACATGTGAAGTGTATTGATTGGGCATTGGCACAGTGGCACAGCATATAAAACACGCTGCAGGGCTAGCCCCCACCCGCACAATCGATCCATCGCCGACGTGGTTGAAATCCGCCTGGCACACCCTGTTGAGTCGTCCCGAAGAGCGCCCCCTCAACGGCGGCCTTGACCGCATGGTGCTTATGTGCCCCGCGTGCGTCCATAATGTGATAATTGAGTTAGCCTACCCGGCATTGCTGGGTTTGTTGAGTGTTGATAGTGTGATGTTGTGTGCCCGAATATTGAGTGTGCCTGTGCACGGCTGTAGCTTGGGCCGTGCTGGCCGCAGCCAAGCAGATATGACGTCGCCTTTCGCCGTATGCGGTCGCAGCCCAGCACTGGACATAACCTTTGTGTGTGTTGCTCCAGAGAGTTTCTGGTGAGGCTGGGACCTCCCGATCAAGCTTTGTTGTGTTGGTTACGAGCGCAAGCGCGCTCAGCAGCCAAGTAGCCCGAGTGTGTTGTCATGGGGCTGAGCTGCACGTGGTGGTCCATGTCACCCACTGCCGCGATCGCTTTTTATCCGGCCGTAACCGGGTTGGTCCGGCTGGACCGGCCTGACGCCTTGCGTTTCTTCAATGCTTGCGAACTCGACATTATTCGGTGTTGCTGTATAGATGCAAGGTTGACATGGTAGTGGCCGGACCTCGTTACGGACGTGGGGGGCTTCATATGGCCCTTGCCCCACGAGGTGGCGGGATGGCGCGACACTAGGACAGGGGCACCAGGAACCTTCTGTGGACAAATGTTGCCCGCCGTGATCACGCACGGACGTGTGAAACCACAGCGGCAAGAATATCTGTCATTGCTTGCGGCCCGCTTCACAAGTACCGAACATGCCGCGGGCAGCAGCTGCCTGGTGACGGCAATGACTGGAGCGTGGGCCGCGACATACCGCCATGCTAGAGCAGCCTGAGGGCCACATCGATTGGCGCCTGGTGCCTCCTTCGATTTTCTATGCCAATACCAGCCGTGGTGCCCTCCGCAGGCCTCCGCCATCCAGGAGGATGGGGAAACCGTCTCGGCACAGGTGACCCTGCTTTTGTCTTGTCGTTGGCTCGCCCCCGTAGGGGCGCGAGGCGTACCGGTCGGGACCTTGAACAAGGACGACGTAATAGAATGCAGCGGTACGCGTTAGGAATCGTATCCCAGACAGCCACTGAACATAGCCCATGCAGTACAACCTTGTGCGGAGTAGTGTCCCTTCATATCTGTCTTGCCCTCATTATGAGGTGTTTACGCACTGTCTGTAAACTTGAAACGGAACCCTCTCTTGTCATCGTCCGCCACAACACACACGCCGCTCGCGCAGCCGGTATGGGGCGAGCCCCACGCCTACCACCGGCGTCATCCATGCACTTCTTATTACCCGCCAGGTGGGCCGTGGGCCCGTACGGCCGACCAACACATAGCACGGCTTCACCCGGGCGGAGGCCCTCGTCTTCAGGGCCTTGCGCGGCCCTTCCTCAGGGATGCAGCATCCGCCAATCCCAAGGGTTCGACAGTGCAAAACTCTTCAGACTCCGTCCTGATATCTGCATGCGCCCCTATGCGTCGCCCCGTCGTCATGCCCGGGTCTGCGCTTGTGGGGCGGGGACGCACACTGACGTGCCGAAGCAGGGGCCCTCGGGCTCCGGGAACGCCACGGTGCCGGCCGGCGCGGTCTCCCCTCCTCTGACCCAGAACGGGTAGCAGCGCGGCAACCCCCGGCACAACGCCTTCAGCACCGGAGGCTAGAACGGCGCTGGGGCGCGGCGCATGTCCGACATGAAGACATGCGGGAGCGTCACTCGGTCGGAGCGGCCGAAGAAGGTGCTTATCATGACATAACGGGTGTGCGACATAGCGTGTACGGTGGCGCCCCGCGCCCCAGGCTGGGGGGGCTGCCGGGGGTACGTGTCCCCGTGTCCCCTGTCGTACATGGAGGTCTGTGTCAGCGTGCGGGTCTGCCTGACCGCGCACGCTGAGCAAGCTGTGTCGAGGCTAGATTTGCTACAGGGCGCGAGCCCGCTACGTAGCAGGCGACGAGCCCAGAGGCATGGCGAGGCGCAGTGTGAGGCGTGAGAGCAAGATCCTGGTGTTGTGTTACACCGAGCGTAGTGTTGATGGCCGTGGCGGCCGGGCATAGTCCCTAGATCATGACGATGGCTTAGCGCATGCTATCGTAGTATCGCAGCTTTTCCAGACCACCAGACATTTGCTTATCCCCAGGCTCATAGCGTGAGGCCTCGAGGTGGAGTTCAGCACCGTTCGGCTGCTGGCCTCTCTTTCGCTCCAGACTAGCCGTCTGGGCGCCTTGCCACGCTAGACCTCGGAGCCAGCACACGCCTGCCGTACGCTCGTCCCTCATCCTAAGACCAGGATACGATACGCTTGCTGACACAACACACACAAACGGAGCACCGCCGGGAAACACAGCTAGAACAACATAAGCAATGCGCTCCTGCTAGTCGGCGGCGGTGTGGTGACGGACACGTTGTGGCGTGTCAGCTGTCACGACACACTGCGTGCACGGCAGAGTACCGCCGGCTGCACACAACTAGTTGCCCCGAGGCGGCTGAGGTTTGCCATACACGCAGTGTGTCGTGACATGCTGTGGAAGGCGGCGATGACCAGTGGGTGGGAGGGTCAGGTCTTGCACGCATGTCAGTGCAAGGAGCCGATTTGAAGCCTCCGGCTTACGGACCTACCTGGCCGGCGGCATACTCCAGGCGGAAGGCTCTATTGGTCACCGCACAAGGGCCTTCCTGACCATCGCAGTACGCGTTGCTCGCAGGCCGCCGCCAGCTGCCTCAGGTTGCTGCCGAGCAGCTGCAGGGCGACCGCGCCCCCCTGCTGCACCAGGTTGGCTGCCGAGCTCTTGCCCCGTAGCAGCGTGTAGCCGGGGGGCACGTCGCAGCCGGCAGGGGCAGGGGGCGCAGCTGTGTGCGGGGCGGAGGGAGGGCAGCAGGGTAGGGACCATTCATCAGGCCCCGTCCTGCGGCCCAGTGATGGCTGTGTGGCCCGACGCTGCGTGCTGCGTGTGCTTGGTTCCGAGCTTCTATTGCAGGAGCACAGCGGCTATGCGTGACGGCCATGAAGCAGCCTGCTCGCAATCGTCCTTTGACCACAGCACGCGCAGCACGGCCTGTAACTCTGCACGCTCGGCCAAGAGAGTGACCGAAGTTATGCCACAGCTTGCCCCGCGCGCATATGCAGTCCATATAGGAGACACCACAGGCGTCATGCAGTAACTGATACGCGTTAGCGGCGCCAAAATGCAAGCACCATTCCGCCGAACGACATTCAATTTGCAGCTGATGTATAGCCCGATTATGAAGCATTAGCCCAAGGGAAACTTTGCCCCTAAGCTTGCGAGCTCTAGGGAATGCTGCAGCAGCGTTCGAGGCGGTCTCTCGCTGCTGGCGATACAGCGGTAGCTGCTTCTCATGACGGTCATTTTGATGGTCGCGTCAAGGTACGGAGTTCTCTGAAGCAAAGGGTGCAAGGACGACCTGACTCTTCCTCCGCGCACAGGACCCGCACAATGGCACTGCGAAGCAGTATGCGCTGTGCCCAGCACCTGCTCGTGTCGCTGCGGTACCGAGCGCCCCTGGCGCGCTGCAAGCGCCAGCCTCGCCGCTGCGGCCGCGGATGAGCAGTGGGCTCGACGCACCGGCCGCAAAGCGCCCAAGGCTCGTGCACTTCTCGGACCTCGAGCCCTGCCGCTTTAACGCGGCCGGCTGCACCAGCAGCGGCCTCGGCAGCGGCCTCGAGCGGTCCTCCGTGCCAACGCTGGGTGCCCGCCTCGGCGGCGTCTCACCGTCTGCGGACGCCAGCTGCAGCTGCGAGGACGGCGGCCTGACCGGCCCCCGCCAGAGCGGTCTGGACGTAGCTGAGGCTTTTGGCCGGCGCCGCCGCCGCAGTGCTGAACCGCTGGAGGAGACGGACGAGTCTCCCGGTCCGACGCAGGACGGCACATGCGGGCCGCAGTCCCCACAGCTGTGCACACCGAGCGCGGCTGCGGCGGTGCTGGCCGCGGCCGCAGTGCTGCAGAGCTCGGGGCACACGGCTGGAGGCGGACTGAGGCCCGCCGATGATGGCGAGGAGTGCAGCGCAGCGGCGGGGTGCTTGGGCAACGAGGCTGGCGCCTGGGGCGGCGGCGACGAAGACGGGGGCGATGACAAGGAGGGCCCCGCCTTGAGCAGCAGCCAGCCGGGGGCCGAGCCGTCCGAGGATGCCGAGGCACACAGCGGAGCTGGTACTGGCGGCGGTGGTACTGGCAGCGGTGCTACCGCGCCGTCCGCACGGGCGCCGGCGGACCCACCTGCTGGCACGCGGGCCGGTGGCACGCAGGCGGACCTCGGCGCTAGGCAGCAGGCGAGCCAGCGGCCGCAGCGGCGGGCGGCAGGTGCCGGCGAGGCGCGCCGGCGAGCTGCCGAGGTGCTGCTGGCTGCCCGGGCCCTGGCCAAGAGGCCGCCGCAGCGAGGGTCTGGCACCGGCCCGGCCCAGGCCCCGCTGGGCGCGGCGCCAGCCGTGAGCGGCGCGGCGGGGGCGGGCTCCTCGCAAGGACCGGCACAGGAGGCGGCAGCATCGGAAGTGGAGGGGGGCTCCCAAGGGGGCCTGCCGCTGCCGCCAGCCTGGTGCGCCGCCCGGCCGAGCTACTGCGGCCTGGCTGCGGCGCTGGCGTACCGGCAGGCGGCGGCGGCAGGGCGGGCGGCGGTGCCGCTGGAGGCGCTGCCGCGGTGCTGGGGCGCCGGCCTGCTGGGTGAGTGACAGGGGCCTGGGCGACGGCCTTGCGCGTGGGCGGCGGCCGGGCGGTGTGCTGTCTGCGGGGGCCGGGGCCATGTGCCGCAGAGCCCCCGCAGGTGATGCGTTGTGGTGTGCGAGTCGCGCCCTACCGCGTCGCTTGATCACCGCCAGCTCATCTGGGGGTGGCTGGCTGCAGGCGGCAGCCCGGCGCTGCTCAACATGGTCCCCCGCGGCCAGCTGGCGGCGGCCTACACCGCGGTGCTGCATGCCGCGCTGAGGGTGAGCCCCCGTCCGCCTTCCAGCGGCCAACTGCGCGCCGCCTTGGTGCTTGCGGCCTGCCTGCCTGCCTGCCTGCCTGCCTGCCTGCCTGCCTGCCTGCCTGCCTGCCTGCCTGCCTGTCTGCCTGCCTGCCTGCCTGCCTGCCTGCCTGCCTGCCTGCCTGCCTGCCTGCCCGCCTGCCAGCCTGAACAGCTCCCTCAGCGCCATGTCGGGCCAGCTCCCCCTGCCTCCCCTCGTGCTGGCGGCCTGCTGCCAAGATGCCGCTCCTGCCCCTTCGCCTGCTCGTGGCCACGCCACCCACCGCCAGGGCGATCTGGGCTGCCTGGGCGGCCGCAAGCTGCTGGCCGTTGACTGGGGCGAGGAGGGCGAGGTGGCGCTGAGCAAGGGTCAGGTGGGGCGGAAGGGGAGCTCCTGGGGCGGGCGCCCGTCGTACCCGCGAGGCGCCCGTGGGCCTTCTTTGTCGCGGTGACGCCTGCGGCCATGTGCGGCCGTGTTGCGCATCGTCATGCATTTTCAGTGGCACATCTGCGCCGTCGGCCGCGCCCCTTTCCCGCCGCGCCGCGCAGAAGAAGTCGGTCACGCAGCAGCTGCAGCGGCTGCTCAAGCAGGGCGCGTGGCGGCGCATGCTGGCGGAGGGCGGCGAGGGGCTGCCGGACAGCTGGGACCGGCTGAGCAACGAGCAGGTGCGGCGCGGCGCCACAGCGGGGCTGGGCAGGTGCCTGGTGCTCGGGGGCAGGGCGGCCGCAGCGGCAGTGCCCGGCGGCCGCTGTCCTCCGCTCAATCATCCTGCTGGAGCCCCCGCTGTCGCCCTCGCCGCCATGATACCTGCCACGGGTTTCCGCTGTCCCCGCGCCTCCTCCATCCAAAGCACATCCTCCCCTCCCCTCCCCCGCCCGCCGTCAGGTGCTGCGCTACCTGCCGCCCTACATCCCGCCCTGCGACCAGGTGCGGCACCCGCAGGGGAGGGGAGCGTGGGGCCTCCCACCGCCTGCTTGCGCACCTTCCCCCCGCGCCCCCGCCGCCCTGCTCACCTCCGCCGCCTCCTCGCCCCCGCCGCCCTGCTCACCTCCGCCGCCCTCCTCGCCTCAGCCACCCTCCTCGCCTCCGCCGCCCTGCTCGCCGTTGCTGTCCTTCCCCCCCTTCCCCCCCTTCCCTCTGCCGCCCTGCCGTCCAGGCTGCTCCGCGTGCTGCGCTGCGATGCACCCGCGCTCTCACCCGCGCTCTCACCCGCCCGCCCACGTGCGGTCCCCTGTGTGGCCCCCTGTGTGCCCCGACCGCAGCTCGAGGTGGTGACGCTGGGCGGGCCGGACGTGGCCTCGCCCTGGGACGACGAGCCGGGCATGGCCGGGCAGGCCAGCCTGGTGTACAGCGGAGGGGCGGCAGGGGCAGCAGGCGGCGAGGGCGGGCCCGGCCTGGAGCCTCTGCCGGCAGCCGCAGTGCTGGGCCTCTACAGCGGCGAGGTGGGGCGAGCGGCGAGGCGGCGTGTAGGCCAGCCATCAGGCCATGCGTGGCCACTACTAGACCAGGCATGGTCGCACGCACAACAACCTCTACAGTAGTGGTCTTGTTGGCGCATGCACAGGCGCGGCCCTGGTAGGGGCGGCAGTGCATTGCGCGGCATGTCATGTGGGGGGCAGCAGTGCGGCATGTGGTATGCGGCATGCGGTGTGCGACGTGCGGTGTGCGGCGTGCCATGTGCCTGCGCACCCCCGCGAGGAAGCCCGCGCTGGCCCTGTGCCCGCGCGCAGGTGTGGTGCCGGGGCGACTGGGAGGAGCTGCGCCGCGCCGACCCGCGGCCCGCCTGGGACGATCCGCGCCACGCCTGCCCGCACGCCACCGCCGCGGCGCACAAGGCGGAGCTGGGCCGCTACGCCGCGGACCTGCCGCTGCCCGAGGCGCTACTGGAGGACCTGAGGCTGCTTGAGGGCCGCGCGGGCGGGGAGGCGCTGCGGCCGCAGCTCTCGTGGCTCCGAGGTGGGGGCGCCAACGGCCCGGGCGCCGGGGCAGCGGGCGGCATAGCACACCAGGGCAGCAGGCCATGCCCAGTAGCGGCGGTCCGAGCGACGGGACAGCTGCCATCGCCAGCCGACCAGACTGCAAGCAACAGGAGCGGGGCGTGCTGGGGAGCTCGCTGCACGGCTGCTTGTTTACCACAAGCCTCCGCGCCCGCCGCCCGTCCTTCTGCTGCCCTGCCGCCAGGCGACCATAAGGCCTACCTCAGCGCCGCCCGCCTGGGCTGCCCCATATCGCTGGTGAACGACCCGCGGCGGCGGCTGCACGCGAGGAGCGACGAGGAGGCTGAGATGCGTGCACGTGAGGCGGGCGGGCGGCGGGCCGGGCAGGCAGCCAGCTGGCCCCGCTGCATTGTTGCGCGGGGCGGGGGCGACCGTTGCAAGGCGTGGCGGCAGCACGGCAGCGACCCACACGTGGTCTTCCGTGTTTTGTAGACGTCTGTGCGGGAATCCCCTCCATCCCTGCCCCCGCAGCGCCCAACGCCGTCATCCGCAGCGCCATGCTGCTGGGCATGCTGCCCTTTGACTTCATGCTCACCACGAGGCAGCTGGCGCCGGGCGAGCACGTCATGTGAGAGCCTGCGGCTGCTGCTCCCGGGTGCCGGGTACGGCAGTGTGGGGCAGCCACGCACAGCCCCACGGGCCAAGCCCGCGGGCAAGGCACGGACCAAGCCCCACAACCTAAGGGCGCTGTGTGTAAACGGCGCGCCGTCTGTCGAATGCGCAGCCTGACGCGCCCGGCTTTCGCACTGCCGGCCTACCATTGCCGCAGGTACTCGTACGGCTGCGACTTCTGGGAGCTGCACGAGGAGGAGCGCGCCACCGCCCAGCTCGCGGCGGCCGAGGCGGCGGAGCGGGCGGCCAAGGAGGCGGCGCAGGCGGCGCTGGCGGCTGAGGTGCGGCGGCGCGAGTCCGCCGAGCGGCGCCTGGCGGCGGCGGAGCAACGGCTGGCGGCGGTGACGCCGCCGCCGCCGCCACGGGCCACCACCACAGCGGCGACATCGCCCATGACGCCGCCGTCGCTGTCGCAGTCACAGGCGGAGGTGGCTGGCGTGGAGCGGGACGGGGTCCAGACGGAGGGCGGGGTCGAGGCGGCGGCGGTCAAGACGCAGGCGCAGGCGCAGGCGCAGCGCCTGCTGGCGTCTGCTGCTACGACTCAGCTGCCGGCGGAGGGCCCAGCGCCAGCCTCGCCGCCCCGGCCCGCGGCGACGCTGGCGCCCTGGCCGCCGCTGGCGGCGCCAGCCTCGCCGCCGCGGTGTAAGGTGCCGCTGACGCCCAGCGGTGCCGCCGCCGGCGCGGCTCGTGCGCGCCTGCAGGACGCCGCCGGCGCAGGTGAGGCCGCCCTGCGCCGCATGCAGGCTCCAGGCACCAACTGACCACCGTCCACCCCCCGGTTTGATGTGCCGCGGTCACCCCGAGGCGCCCTGCTTTGCTTCCGAAGTCCGCCGTGACCGCCTTGGGCCCGCCTGAGCGCTCCCCCGTCGTTCCGCGCAGGCTCGGCATGCTCGGCCTCGCAGCACGACGGCGCCCTCGGCGGCAGCCCCTCGCGGCAGCTGGCGTTCCCGGGCAGCGCCGGCGCCGCGGCGGGGCCGGCGAGGGCGGTAGCCGCGTCGCGCTACCTGCGCGCGGCGGCGGCGGGGCCCGCCACGTCGGTGTCGGCGGCGTGCTTCAGGCGCGCGGAGGCGGAGGGCCGGGCCGGCAGCCGGCTCAGCCTGCGGCAGGGCGGCGCGCGGACGGGCGCCACACAGCGGTGACTGTGGGCGGGGCGTTGGGAGGGGCTTGCTGTGGTTTGTGGGCTCGAGCCGGCGGGGGGGGCTGGGCTCTAGGAGGTGAGGCAGGTGCCCGCAGGCCGCGGGCGAGTTGCGGCGGCCGCAGGCGCGCCGCGGGGCTCTGGGGCGGTGCCGCAGGTGCTGGTGGGGCAAGTATGCTGAGGCTGCAACTGAGCGGGACGGTGCTTCAGTATAGGCTCGCCGTGGGCTACGATAGACGCAGTTGGAACGGGCGGCAGCTGGTAAGGACTTGACGTTGCTTATTGCGCTCGAGCTGCGCGAGGTAGGATGCATACAGGGCAATTACCCGGGCGGCCTCGCCCGGAGCCCCGCCTGCCCGTGGCGCTGCGCTCGGTGCCCCGGACGGCCCGGGAATCGTGCAAGGCTGTCCAACGACTTGAATAGAGGTTCTAGCCCTTGGCGTGGCTCGAATGCAGACCTATTTGTATGGGGGTGCCATGAGGAACAGCTAGATTCGTCTCTCTTGGGGCCCTGCGTGCATCTACAGTACGGGTGCCCATATGGGTCCACTGATGTGTTGAATGGCGTTGGGTGATCGACAATCTAGTACATGTCACTGAAATTGCGCGCCGAGAACTGCTCATACCTTCGGCTCACAGCTCGGCTCCCACCCTAGCAGCCCAATAGCCAGAGAGGGACGGTATCGACGCGTAGTGATCACAACTTGCCGGGCATGAAACGGACATGAGGCAACGTATGCAGGGCGGGTTCACAGACGGCAGCCAGCCGGCTGATGCCGTGCGCTCGGCCATAGGAGACCTGCCTGCGGCGGGTGTGTTGTGACCCAGGGGACAGGTGCAACCAAGGGTTTGGCAACGGTGCTACCAGAGGCATTCAGCTACTCTACATATACAACAGTCTAATTCAGTAGGACCTGGTTCTTTTACGCTGCACCGAGAGCACAGCCTTGATGCGTTTGTTTGTTCGCAGCAACCCACGGCAAGCAACCTTTACACGTTGTTACATATGAGCAAATACGTAGCTACAGATATTGCTGCGTAAGTCCCCTCTCGAAGCACCATCCTGGGGCCGCAGTGACCCCACACTTCTTACGCCACTTTCAATCATACTTTGGACCTTTGAACACATACGAATTGGCTTGCGAGGTTGCGCATTCGGCAGGGCGGGCGACAACCTACCTATCCGTTCGCGGGCGCGGCGCCAGCTGTGCCGTCTGGGCTAAATGATGGGTCAAAGAAGTGCATAGATGCCGAGGCGGGAGTCGGATGCGTAAGTCGAACAGGCCGCAGGTTTCTGAGGGCCATGGCATGGAGCTCTCGCGTCGCTACCGCGCGGGTGGGGGTTTTGAACTCTTTGCTGTGTGGTTGTTATGCTGCAGGGCTGGGGCGCAAGGTCTCCATGACCCAGACGCCCCGAACGCGGCCATCGCCGGGCCACAGCCTGAAGCCGCTAGCGACCCCTCGCGCTCCTCGGGCACGGGCCATGCCGGCAGCCAGGCCGGGAGCTTCAAGGGCGTGGACCAAGCCCGGGCGCAGGCGACGCTGACGGAGCTGGCTCCCGAGCCATCAGTGGAGCTAGCACACGACGTGTCTACGGAGCTAGCACCCGACGTGTCTGCGGCACCATCCCTCCCGGGGCCGCTGGACATACCCACGCTGCCCGATGCGGAGGCCACGCGCCAGCAGTCCTTCTTCAGCGCCAGCCGCGCTGAGGCCACGCTCGCCACCTCGCCCACGCCGTCGGAGGACGCGCCCGGCGAGCCTCGTGACCCGGACGATGACCCGCCCGGCGTCGGGCCGCCGCACCCGACATCGCCGGATCCCGGGCACGCCTTCGACCCCGAACCGGGGAGCTTGCCCGGGGGCCTGCCAGTCTCTCCGGCGGCCGTGGCACCGCAGCGCCAGGACAGCCACGCCAGCGCCAGCAGCCGCGCGGCGCCGGCTGGTAACGAGGTCACGGCTCTGCCAGCCGCCGCCGATTCGCCTACCCTCGAGGACGTGTCCTCGCACCACCTCGTGCCGCACCACCTGCCGCCCCTGGAGCTGCCGCAAGGCAGCCCCTTCGCCACGGACATGCCGCCCGGCCTGGGCCAGGCGCTGCAGGGCGAGCCCTCGCAGCCGGCGCCGGCTCCGGACCCTACGGCCCAGCCCGCCATGGCGCCCCACCCTGAGCCGGCGCCTGCTGCCGCGCCTCGGCTGTCACTGGATAAGCTGGTTCTACCGCTGGATGACTTTGTGGAGGAGGTGGGGGCCGCGGTGGCTGGGGTCGTGTGGGGCATGCGAGGCATGCCGCGTGGGCGTGGGCTTGGGGCGCTGCCCCAAGGCATGGCCGTGCAGGGCCGCAGCCCGCCGCGGCCGATGTTGATGTGGCTTCATCTCAACGGCGTCGTGTTTTTGTGCTCATCTCGCCTGCCTCCTGTGCCTCGGCCCACCACGGCGCTCAGGCGGAGGCATCCAAGCTGCGGGCAAGCGAGGCATTCCAGCAGGCCGCGGCACAGGTGTGAGGGGAAAGCGTGCAGCCGGCGCTGCAGCCGGCGCTGGGCTCGGCTGGTGTGCCGCCAGCCTGGTGCGGTGTGTGGGCTATGTGGGGTGTGGGGGCCGCCCCGTGGCCCGGCAGCTCAATGCGCATACGTGCGCCTGGGGGCAGCCAACCTCGGACCAGGCAGCGGCCGGCGGGCGGAGCGAGGACCCCGTCGGCGATGGCCCATCGGCGGCTGCGGGGCTGGGCCGGTACCTCGGAAGCCATTGGTTGGTCCCGGAGTGGGCTCCCACAGCCGGTGCCACTGCCAGGAAGCAGCCAGCACGAGGACTGCCAGGGGGTTCAGCCCGATCACGGCAGTGCACGGGGTGCATTGTAACCCTGGTCCTACGTGCCCTGGCTCCGGGGCCGGAATCCCTTGGCGGATGCGGTGGCGGCTAGCAAGGACAGGGCCAGAGCCTTCCGGCGGGTCGCGCGCTGCTGGCACGCGCAACCCGGACTGTCAAGGGCCACCTGAGGGCCTGGCCGGCCACCTGCTGACCGATGCGCATCCCGCCGACCGCTGTGCGGGCCCCTTCGCCCTAGTACAGCGCCTGCCCCGGTCGCTCGCCGCCGCGGCCCGCCCAACCCTCCTGCCTCCCTGCTGCCCTGGGCCGCCAGGACCCCGGCTTCACGCTGCTGCACTACGTGGCCATGCTGGGCCACACCACGCTGCAGCCCGCGCTGGGCGCCCCCAAGCAGCTGCAGCACCGCTTCACGCGCGTGGCGCGGTACCTGGTGGAGCGGCAGAACCACAAAGTCTTCCTGGAGGACATGGTGAGGCCGCGCGGCCGGCCGGGGGAGCGGGGCCGCAGGGGCTACGTACAGAGGGGGGAACGCGCTGTGCCACGGGGCGCACCGCTGAGGGCTGATCCCCACGGCCGCTGGTGGCCTGCGCCGCCCCACCCTCGCCCCCTTCCCCCTCCCCCTCAGTACGGCTGCACGCCGCTCATGTGCGCCGCGGCCATCGGCAACACGGAGATGGTGGAGGTGCTGCTGGCGCCCTTCCGGCTGCACTTTGACCGGCCGCGGGTGCTGGACGAGCACGACCGGGGGTACGAGTACGTCAACCACCAGGACGGCCAGGTGCGGCGCAGGGATGGGGCGTGGCGGCGGGGGCTGTGGGTAGGGGCGACACGGGGGCGCCCGCTGGGCGAGACGGGGCGTGTGCCAGGCATGTAGACGTGCGTCCGCAGGCCGGGACGGGGCAGGGGTAGCGGTGGGTATGATTTGAACCCCGCCGTGGCCTGCTGTGGCCCGCAGATGAACTTCTCCGCGCTTCACGGCGCCGTGAGCCACAGCGAGCACCTCACGGTGGTTACGCTGCTCAAGCACGGAGCCAGCCCCCAGGTGCGGCGCGGACCTGCTGCGGCGTGGCTCGGTGGGGGCGGCGCTGGGCCGGCAGCCGCGGCCAGGGCAGCTCCAGGCGCCGGCAGCTGTCAGCCGGGACCGGCCGGGGCGGCTGCCGGCTAGAGGCTAGGGCGCTCGGCCGGCGCGTCATGGTCCCCGGCGGGGCACACGGGCCAGGAGGCCTGGGCTGTGCGCGATGATGCGCGGCGCATTCTTTGCAGGGCGCAGAGCTGGTCATTTGCTTAGATGTACCGCTGTCGGGCCGCCGTTTACTTTCCACATCGTGTGTGTCCTGCCATCCAGGTGCTAGACGTGACGCGCAAGACGGCGTTCAAGGTGCGGCTGCGGAGCGGGGCCGCAGGCTGCGGCTGGGACCGGGGTCGCTGGCGGTAGCTGGAGGGCTGATGCGGGCGCCCGTGACCGCACAGCCGACGGCACGCACCGCGCCCGGACCGCTGCCTTGCCCTGCCCCGACCCACATCCCCGCCCGCTCCCTGGCTGCCGCGGTCTTGGCGCCCTCGCTGCAGGTGGCTCCCGACCTGGCGTCGCTGCAGGAGCTGCTGCGCCTCGTGGTGCGCCACTCGGACGAAGTGCCGGTGAGCAGGTGCCGGGGCACAGCGAAGCGGGACCCCGGGCGTGGGTGGCCGCATGGCGCATACGGGAGGGAGCTGGCCGGCCGCAGCCGTGCAGGACCCCGCAGTGCCCGCAACGGCGCCGCTGTTGCCGTCCCCCACCCTCGTGCTGCTGAGGCCGTCTGCCGCGCCGACCCCGCTGCCCTGGCCCCAGATGTCCGTCATCGTGCCCCTCATGGCGGAGGTCCTGTCGCTGCAGGGCGCACACGCCAAGGCCGACAAGCCGCCACCAGCGCCGTCGGCGCCCGCTGCCGCCGCCCCCGCACCGCCGCCTGCCGCCGCCGCCCCGCCGCCGCCGGCCGCAGCCGCGGCGCCCTCAACACCCCAGGCCTCGGCCGGCGCGCCGCCAGCGCTGGCCACGCCGCCAACGGCCGGCGCGGGCCCCGGCGGTGCCTCAACCACCCCTCCAGCCACAACCGCGGCGGCGCAGCGCGCCTCCACCGACGGCGCGAAGCGTGCCTCCGCCGATGGCTCGCCGGTGGTGCCTGCCAAGCTGTCGGTCAAGGACAACTGGGCGCGCGTGACCAAGGCGGCAGCGGCGGCTGGCAAGGCGGCGGCGCCTGCGACCAAGACCAAGTCGCCGCTGCTGGCCAGCTTTGGGCTGGTGGCCAATGCCATGGTGGAAAAAGTGCAGAACGCGGACGTGGAGGAGACCATCCGGCGCTTCTTCAGGAGCCTGTACGAGCAGGTGCGGACTTGGCAGGGAGGGGCGGGGGCCCGGGGGGCGGGGCCAGAGGCCTGGTGTGGGAGGGATTGGCCGAGGGCGGTGCCGAAGGGAAGGTGTGGGGAGCAGGCCGGCTGCAGTGGGCAGCACGCACCAAGCGGGTTCCGCGCGCCGGCCCTAGCCGGGTCGGCCTGGCCGACCCCGCATGCACCTGCCCCGGGCCCCCGCCTGCCGGGTCGGCTCGTTGCGCCGCCGTGTCATCGCATTGCTGAGACCACATGGGTAGTAGTCGGCGCCATTGCAGTCGTCATGCCGCGCATACCGGGCGTAGATGGCGGGCCCGCACTTGCTGCTCGGGCAGGCAGCGATCGCAGCGCCGCTGCCAGCATGGCACCGACCGCGCCTCCTGCCCTGACGCCGCCCGCAGAACCGCCACGTGGTAATCGTGGAGTACATCGTGACGGCCATCCAGTGCAACCACTTCAAGCTGACGCAGGTGGGGTCGCGGCGCAACCGCGGGTGGCGCCCAGGGCCGGCCCCCCCTGCCGCAGCAGCTGATGGCGTAAGCCAGCCCGTTCCCAGCACGGCTGCTGCCGTGCGTGGCGTGCTCGCGTGTGCACGTGGGGTGCATGGGTCTGCCCCTGCCCTCCACGGTCCGCTACAGATCCCGCAGGCCCTCATCGACATAAACGCTTGTCCCACGGCCCCCGCAGATCATGCTGGACCTCATCTGCGGGCAGTGCCCCAAGGTGCTCAAGGAGCCCGCCTGGCAGGCCGCGCTGGACCCGCTGGTATCGTCCTTCCCGCTGCTCTTCCACCGCCTGCTGGAGAAGCTGCAGGTGCGGCCGAGACGGTTGCCAGCGGCAGCGGTCATGCTAACGGGGCCAGCAGCGAGACAGGGCTATCGGACCGCAACGCGCCGTACCCGCCAGCCCTACCTGCTTGCCATGGTACCCGAGGCGCGCCAGCTGCACCCCTGTGCTGGGGCACGGCCTGGCGGCCTGGGCGCAGTGAGGACGCCAACAACCGCCACACTGGACACCGCCCCCTTGCTGCCAGGACATGCGCGACGAGGACGTCAAGGGCTTCGTGCAGGGCCTCAGCCCCGACGGCTTCAACCAACACATGTCGGCGGCAGAGCAACAGAAGGCCTTGATGCGGCCCATGTCGGCCGCGCCGCAGCCGCCCAGCGCCATCGCCACCACCGCCCTGGCGCTCACGCGGGCGGCGGGCGTGGCGCGCTCGGCCCGCAAGCCGCGGTCCCACGCCGCGGACCGCGTCAAGCTGCTCATCTACCAGCAGCTTGTGGAGGGGCTGAAAAAGGTTGGGCCGGAAAGGGGAGAAGCACGGAAGTATACGGTATAGCACGGGGGACAACATGTGTTCAAATGTTGGCAGCGTGTGTGCTTCGGCAGCCGGCGTGTGCATTCCAGGGGTCCAGGGCAAGCAACTGATGTACCGGCCGCTGGTGGAGGGGCTGTGCTAATTGGGGCGAGCGCGGGAGGGAGTAGGGCGGGGCGGCCGCCGGCACGGTGGGCGAGGCGTCAGCCCCCAGCAGCGCGTGTGTGCCGCAACCTCCGGCACACGCCCCATGCTCGCCGTGCCACGGCATACCCTCTGCCTCCTCTTGTGCGCTGCCGCCCAGGTCAATCCGCCCACATGTGCAATGCCGCGCCCATGTCCGTGCAAACTGCGCCCTGTGCGGCTGCGCTGCGCGACGAAACACACTCCCTTGCCGAACATGCACGCGCTCACATTCCCTCTGCTTCGCGCCCTTCGCTGTGCGCCGTGCACTGCCGGCCTGCCTCCGCCCACCCACCAGGTCAAATACCGGGTCATAAAGATGTTCTTTGAGAACGCCGACGACCGGCTGCTCAACGACATGGCGCAGGTGCGGCGGGCCCAGGGGGCGCGGGGCCATAGGGCCAAGAGGCGGGACCACACGGCAGCGCAGTGCAGGGTCGGGTAGGGCCGGGGCGCAGTCACACACAGCGGCGGCATGCGGCTCGCAGCGCGCGCTGGCGGTGGCTGGCAGTCAGCACCGCCTCCCTTGCCGGTTGCCGCCTTCCCCCGCCCGCAGTTCCCCGTGTTCGCGGAGTTTGTCAAGCTGGTCGAGGACCGCCAGACGGCCCAGGTGCGGCCATGCAGCGGGAGCCCCTACTGCGCGCTGCGCCGCCACGCGCACCCCCCAGCCGCTCCGTGGCCTCCGCCCGCTCTGCCCAACACGCCGCCTGCAACCCGCGTCACACCGCAGGCCTTTGATGAGAGCGACGAGAGCCGGCGGCTGCTGCTGGAGCTGCTGCGGCGGCCCATCAACCCGCACGGCGAGGACCCGCTGCTGCAGGTGGCGCAGTCGGCGCCCGACAGCGGCCCCGGCGTCATCCCGGACCTTAACACCGGCCAGTCCAGGTACGTGGGGTCCGTACCTGGGGTCAAACCGTGGCCACGACAAGCTTGTTGGTAGCTGCCTGCAGCCAGCGCCCCGCCAAGCTCGCACCGCACCGCACAGCCCAAACGCGGAGCGGTCCCGTCGCTTGCCAGGGCTCGCGTCCCTCACCGTTGGCCACTACCGCCCGGACCGGGCCCCCGCGCGGTGGTCAGCCCCGCCTGTCCGGAGCGTGCTTTCCGCCAGTTGCCAGTGCTGCCCGCGGCCCGCCCGCTGATGTGCCCCGCGGCGCAGGTTCCCGCTCAAGAAGCTGAGCAGTCGCATGGGCTGGGGCGGCGTGGCCAACAAGGTGCACGGCGAGCCGGGGGGCGGCATGTTCCGCACCTCGGCGGCCGCGCCCGCGGCAGAGGGCAGCAACGGGCACTACGGGGGCCAGCAGCCGCTTGGCGCCGCGTACCGGCAGCACAGCATCACCGGCGCCGGCGGCTTCGGGGGCAGCGGCGGCAGGGCCAGCGCCGCGCCGACGCTGGCCACGATTGCCGACGGCGGCAGCGGCCACGTAAGCGGCGGCGGCTCGGTGCGCGACGCGGCGGCGTCGCAGGCGGCGGAGGAGTCCCGGGAGGCGGCGGCCAAGCAGCGCGCACAGCTGGACCTGCAGACGCTTGACGTGAGCAAGGTGCTGAACGCGGCGGTCAAGGGAGGCAAGGCCTACAACGTGGAGGCGGCGGTGCAGAGCGTGGTTAGCTGGGTGGACACCAACAGCAAGGACAGGAAGGTGCGGACCGCAGGGGGGCTGGGATGGGATGGGATGGGATGGGATGGCAAGGTGTGGCCCTGCCGGCCGGTGGCCCTGCCTTGCGGTCCGCTGAGCCGGCCGTGTCGCCTTACCCCGCTCCGTATCCCCCCCCCTCACTGCTCTCGCAACCTGTACCCATTTTATACCCCCTCCCCCGGCCAGGCGGGCGGCGCTTCGTCCGCGCCCCAGGCGGTGTTCCTCAAGGGCATCGACAGCATGCTGATCAAGGAGCTGGCCATCCGCTTCCCCTCGGCCTGCGCAACGCTGCTCAACCTGGTGCGGCCGGGGCCAGGGGCAGTTGTGGCAGGGCAGGCGGGCTGGCAGGGTCCAGGGAGGAAGGAAGGACGGCAGCTAGCCCGCGGCAGGCAGTGCCACGCGCAGGGGCTGGGCTGCGGCATAGACAGCAGTGGGGGGTTGCGCTGCCCGGCGCCCTACCCTGCCACGTACCGCAGGGTCCGGCCCTCTCTCCATCCCCCACCTGCTGCCGCATCCGCGCCCAGCTGCCCCCACCCCGCCCCACGCCCCCACCCCGCCCCTCCTCCGCAGGTGTCCCGCGAGGTGTTGGAGAAGCTGGACACGCTGCAGGTGTCGGCCAACATGCTGTACGGCAAGGAGACGCTCGTCAAGTGCAGCACCGTGCGCAACCCCTTCACCTGGCGCAAGCTGGAGCTGGATAAGCTGGCGCGCATGAAGGTGCGTGGAGCCCGGGAGCCACGGGGGCAGGGGACCATCAAGAGGGCGCAAAGGGTCCCCAGGTTGGCCTCGTGCGGCGACACACGCCCCGCTGGCCGCGCACCTCGCCATGCAGCTGCAGCGCCAGCTGCAGCCTCCCAGCCTTCCGGGCCTCGCTAGCCTGCGGGCTCGTGCTCCGGTGCCCCGAGCTTGCGGCCGAGGTGTTGCTGCCGGCACTCCCGTGGTGGCCCCTCCCCTTCTTTGGGCCCGGGCTTACGCTCGGAGATTTGCAACTAGTTCGTTACCACCATGGTACTCCCCTCTTGGTCAGGGCTACGACGAGCACGTGGTGGATGCGCTGGTGGACTACGGGGTCCCCTTCGAGTGCGTGTACAAGGCGGCTGTGGAGCAGGGCACGACCACGGACGAGTTTGCGGCGCTGATCGAGGAGGTGCGGCCCCAGGGGACGTCGCAGCGCGGTCGGGCGGGCAGCACACCAGCAGCGAGGCGCCGTGGCGCGTAGGGCAGCTGGGCGCGGGGGGCGGCCGGGCGGCCGCTGCGCTTGCTGCCAGGGCTGTGATTCAGTTGCCGCGCTCCCCGCCTTGGCCCGCGCCAGCAATTCTCGGGCGCCGACCTCAAGCAGCTCATCTCCAACGGTATCCGCCTAGCCAAGGTGCAGGACTACATACGGGCCTGCGCGCAGGTGCGACCTCGGCAGGGGGTGGCTGCGGGGACTTGGACCCGGGCCCGCCGGCCCTTTCGCAGCGCACACCCTGCATGGCACATGCCTTCCGGCGGCCACGCAGCAGCACGTACCCCGCCCGTACCCCTCGGTCTCGCAACACATCCTGTTGCCACTTGGCTTCCACGGTCTCACCAGCGCCCTCACCATTCCTACACTGCAAACACCTCCCTTGGTCTCGCCCCTCCGCAGCCGCTGCCCGACGGCATGAGCCCCGACTACAAGGAGAAGAGCCTGGACGTGTCCATGAGCGACCTGCTGCGGGACATGCTCAAGGAGAAGCTCAGCCCGCGCATCGTCGACGTCATCCTGCGCGAGGGTGCGATCGGCCGCCGGGGGCTGGCTGCCTGTGTGGAGGCGCCCGCCTGCGGCCCCTCGGCCTGGGGCTGGCGCACGGGTAGCCGCGACTCGGGGCACAGGCGGCTGTGGCTCAGCGGCCACGTGGTGAGCCCCTACCTGACACTTGCACCGCGTGTGCCACCGGCTGTGGCCCACAGGCAAGATGTTCGAGACCACCAAGTACAACAACTTCCGGCCCGGCCGCCCGCTGGCCAAGACCTACCCCAAGCCGCTGTTTGAGCCCTTCTACACCTACCACTTTGCCCAGGCGAGTGCTGCGTCGCCGCCGCCGCGGCCCCGCCCACGGCCCTGGCACCTGGGTGCAAGCTGCCGGCCTGGGGCCAGGCCTGGAGCCACGCCCCCTCCCGCGCGCCCAGCGCGCCCCGCGCCCCACCCTGCCGCCATCTGAGCGCGTGTTGCGCCTCCCGCCTCCAGCGCCATCCAGCGTCATCGCCAGCCTCACACCTCCTCCTGCCTGTACCCACGCCCACCTCTTCCTCACCTCGGCCGGCCTCACCTCCCTCCTCATCTCGTCCCACACTTCACCACCACGCCCCACGCCGCCTCGCCCCAGCCCAACCCAGCCCAGCCCAACCTCCGCCTCGCCCCGCGCAGGCCCTGCTCATCAACTGGCGCAAGGGCAGCAAGTCGCCCGCCCTGCAGCCCTGGGACAAGGGCTTTATCGACACGGTGTGGGAGCCCAACGACCCGCTCTACACCAAGCTAAAGAGCGCCTACGACAACAAGCTCACGGACACGCAGGTGCGGGACTTATCCGGCGCCTAAAAGTTTGCAAACTAGGTCGTTACTCCTGCGCGCGCCCCCTCGTTGCCAACCCCCTCGTCGCCAACCCGGCTCCTGCCTGTGTGCGGGGGCAACCGGAGCGCCCCCATTGGGGCCGCCACCGTGCGCACGCGCTCCGTCGCCGGCGCCGCGCCTGCCAGGCCGCGCTGGGCCCCGCCGCCTTCCCAATGGCGGCCCCAGCCCCACCCCCACACCGCTCCTACTCGCCCGTCGCGCCCTCACAACACACACACGGCCGGGGACCGAGTTCTTTCGGGGCGGCGCTGGGCTTCGTTTCCCGCACCGGTGCACCTGAACGCATCCCAGCTCTATATGCACGACCGACCCGTCAGCAACCCAGAGCGTGCCGCGCGGGTCGTGCTCACTATTTGTCACCTGTTTCCGAACACACGTGCATACTTCATGTTGCCCATCTCTGAACGCACGCGCACACCGTTCTTCACCAGAGGCCGTGGACACACCTGCGGCCCACCGTGTGCCGCAATTGCCGATTGAGGACCCCTCCCCACCACACCTGCGCCCTGGCCCCTGACACGCGCCCTGCCCCTCGCCAACGCAGGTCTACATCCAAGCCGTGGAGGCAGCCGACGACAGCCCGCACGGCCCGAGCTCGGTGTCCGGCGCGGCCGACCCCGCGGCCAGCAGCAAGGAGCCTGGCGCGCCGCGGCACAAGCACCAGACACGGCAGGCGCTGGCGCGGGAGATGCTGCGCGAGAAGCAGGAGCGCAAGGAGCAGGAGGCGGAGGAGGTGGAGCGGCAGAAGCGACTCAACCAGCTGCTGCAGTGAGCCCCCGCCGCCAGCCGCGTGGAAGCGCCTGCTGCCTGTGACACCTGCGCACGGCGCGTGGCTGCTGCTGTCGTCCTCTCCTCCGGCCTACGTCCCTCCACCGTCCATCCTTCCCTCCTCCCTTCCACGCCTGCCCTCCCCGCCTCGCTACATGCCCGCCCCGGGATCTCCCCAACATCCGCGCCGCTCCTCTCCAAAATGTTGCCTTCCCCTTCCTCTCCGGGTTTCGCCCGTTCCCCCGCGCCCTCCCCAGACCCCAAACCCCTACCTGGCACGTACCCCTAACCCCTGTTCCCCCCCTTCCTCCGCCGCCGCAGCCTGTACGTGAGCAAGCCCTACTTCCTGCACCGCTGGCCCGTCTTCCTGCTGGCCATGCTGTGGCTGCGGCTGTCGGTGCTGCTGTGGCAGCGCATCAGCGCCTACAGCGCCTACCTGCGCCGCCGCAACGCGGAGCGGCGCCTGCGCCGGGGCGAGGAGGTCGTGGCCACGCGCGGCAAGAAGGCGCGCACCGGCACCTTGGACGGGGCCGTGCTGGTGAGCGCGGCGGGCGGGGCGAGGCGGGGCAGGCGGGGGCAGTCGGGCAGGCAGGGCGCAAGAGGCAGGGGAGCCAGGCGGGGGAGGCACGCGAGGCAGGCAGGCGGGCGCCTGGGGCGAGGCGGGGGGCAGGATCGTCGGCGGTGTGGCCGGGGAAAGGGGGCCCCACCGCGGCTGGGGAGGCAGCGGCATGGGGACCCGGACAGGGGCCCTGTGGGCGGAGGGCGCGGCAGGGCCAGGCTGCGGCCCGCTCCTACAACCGCCGCAGTCGCGCCACACATCAACACCACATTACGCAGCATCTGCTCCATGCTGCCTCACACAACCCCACACACACGCAGGGCGTGCTGTGCTGCTTTTGGGGTGGTGCTCTGTTTCGACCCTGTAAAGTTGAACACACACGCAGGGCGTGCTGCGCCGCGTGTGGGGTTCCGTTATACCTAACTCTGGAACACACGAATCTAACCGCATTCGCTCTGCGCACGGCCGACGCGCCACTCTACCCGAGGCGTGCTGTGCCGCGTGTGGAGTTCTGTTCTACTTTACACTGGAACACACGCTTACTGTATGTAACCTACATCTGAACACACGCAGGCCTTTCCCATCCTGGGCTTCATCAACCTGGGCAAGGGCGACATCCTCACCGCCCTGGCCGACTCGGACGCGCCCGCCTCCTGGTTCCACTACGCCATCGTGCGCGCGCTGTACGCGCTGCACTGGGGTGAGAGCAAGACGCCTGGGGCCCCGCGGGGGCAGCCCGTATGAAAGGCAGGACGGCCAGGGGCAGGCGCAGGGCGGCCGGCCGGCAGCCGCCCAGCTCGGTAGTCTGGGCCACCCGATGCAGCGCCTGTTCAACCCGCGCATCAATGTCTACGCCTCGCTCCCCAACCCTCCACTCCCCACACCCCACCGCCGCCCTTCTGCCGCCTCCCCGCCTCCCGCCGCCAGAGACCTTCGGCCGCGTGCTCATCCTGCTCAACGCGGGCGTGCAGCTGCTGTACGCGGGCCTGTTCCTGGCCTTCTTCGTGCTGGTGCTCATGCACCGCGCGGAGCACGGCGACGAGGCGACGGCCACGGACGGCGAGGGCGGCGAGCTGGCGCGGGCCGAGGGCGTGCTGGACTCGGGGCCGCTGCTGCGCTCTGTGCCGGAGGTGCAGGCCACGCTGTGCGCGTCCATGGTCATGAGCGCCAGCCTGCTGGTGGAGCGGGTGCGTTGGGGGAAAAGGGGCAGGGAGCGGTGGAAAAGGGGAGGGACGTAACTAGGGCTTAGGCTGCGCTGTGTGTGGATGGGCCGCTTCTCGAGCGCCAGCACGAGTCGCTCAGCGCTCGTCTGCGTCCGTCCGACCGACCCCATCACTGCCCTGGCATTATGCTCCTCCCCCACGCGTGTGTGGTGCACGGCGCGAGGTGACTCCCGCACAGCCCAGCACGGCATCGTCTGTACTCAGGCCGGGGGGCCCCGATGTCACGAGTAAAAGGCAACAACTAGGAAACCGGCATGGCGCCATGTACCGTCAATGTAGCCTAGCGTGCTTCAAGCCAGCGCGCTCACCATCCCAACACCGCACACCCCTCCCCCGCGCAAGCAGGCGCTGGAGCTACACGTGCCCACGCAGCGCACATGGGTGCTGTTCGGGCGACAGTTAGAGCTGGTGTGCCACGCCTTTGTGTGGACGGCGGCGGTGCTGGTGTGGGCGGACCGCTCGCCCGACCTGGTGCCCGCCATCAGCGGCCTGGCCATGCTGCTGTTCGTGGTACGGCTGGCGCTGTACGGACTGGTCACGGAGACGCTCAGCACCGCGGTGCTGGCGCTGCTGGAGATCCTGTTCGACTCCAGGTGGGCCGGACGCGCGGCTGTGTGGGCGGGCGCGGCGCGGCATGCGCGCGGGCGAGGAGCAGGGCTGGGCGGGGCGCTGTGGGCCCTGCGCTCGCCGAGCTGCGCCGCACGGGTTTTGGGAAAAGGGCGCTCCGGCCGCGGGACGGCGGCCCTGCGCCGCCGCCCTGGCCCTCACGCCTTCCCGGCACCCTTCCCCTCCACCCACGCGCCCGGCCAGGTACTTCTTCCTGCTCATCGCCACGGTGTACGGCGGCTTCGTGCTGGCGGTGGCGGGGCTGCGGGAGGCCGCCCGCCGCGACGCGCGCGTGTACTCGGGCCAGCTCTTCACCGTGCTGCTGGGCGACTTCCAGGCGGAGGTGCGCACGGGGCAGGACCACGACGGGGCTGGAGCCCAGGGCCGGGCGAAGCGGTCCGATGCGGTCAGGGGGCGCCCCTGTGACGGAAAAGCGTCCTACGCTGCGCTCCGTGCACTGGCCATCCAATGGCCTGCGCGTGACGTGCGAGACGCTCGCGCCCGCTCGTGCAACTCCCCAGACGCTGACGGAGCCGGGGGACGTGTGGAGCTTCGAGCTCATAAGCCTGCTGCTGCTGTCGGTGTACGCCATCCTCATGATGATCGTGTTCATGGTGAGAGCCCGGGTCTGGCATGGAGGGTGCGCGCCCGGCTGGGTGGCTGGGATGCATGCGGGCCCGTAGCGCTGCCGATTGCTTTGGGGCTGTGCCGCAAAGACGCCCAAGCTCGCCCCTGTCCAACGATGCCGCTGCCTGGCCTCCAACCACTGTCCCTCCCTCTCCTTCCCCTTCGTTGCCCTCTCGCGCTCCTCCCCAAGAACCTGCTCATTGCGACCATGAACGACACCTACGACCGGGTCAAGGAATTTAAGGAGGTGCGGGGGGGGCAGGATGGGCCGCACAGCAGCAGCAGGACGTGAGGCAACCAGGCAGGCAGGCGGCCAGGCGGGATCGGGGACACCTGGCTCGCTGGTGCACGCAGGCCCCAGCGAGGCGCCCGCAAGCGTCCGGCTGTCGCCGTGGCAGAGCCGTGCTGTTGCTCCTGGTCAGGCACGGCACTGGCCTGGGGGGTAGAGATATCACGGCTTCGTTCGCTGCCATGCGCCGCACCGCCTCTGTAGCCGCACGTGCCGCTGCCTCACTGTCCTGGCTGCTCCGCCCCTGCCCTCGTCCTGTGTGGCGCAGGTGGAGGTGATGCGGCTGCGGGCGCACATGATGGTGTTCGTCAAGGACTTTATGAGCAGCAGCGGGCGAGGAGACAAGGTGAGCAGCGGAGGGCGCAGGGCCGCGCTCGCGCCTCGCTCGCGCCTGCACACCAGCTGCCTGTCCCTGCGGGGTCCGAGGCAGCGCTGCAACCGCTTCCAGCCGCACTGCAACCGCAGCCGCAACCGCCCGCAACGGCCCCCAACCGCTTGCAACCGCCCCCAACCGCCGCGCAGACGCTGGTGGGCGATGTGCTGCACCTGCTCCTGCGGCCCGAGGAGATCAAGAGCGGGCGGTGGTTTTCGCAGGCAAGCAAGCCACCTACAGGGCCAAGTGTGTTCCAGTGTTAGCTAGGTAGAAGACAACCCCACACGCGGCACAGCACATACCGGGTAGAGTGGCGCGTTTGCCGTGCTGGGAACCCCAGACGCGCATGGCCCGGCCCGGGCCGCACTGCCAAGGCACCGGCGGGGCTGCACGCCTAGCGGGCTGCCGAGGCGCCCCGGGGCGGCGCCCTGGCGCTGCACGTCCCTGCCGTGATCCGCCGGCTGTGTGGCAGCCGCCGGATGCCCCAGGCTAGCAGACGACGCCTCACCGCTACGTGCCTGCCTGGATGCCACCGCAGGCCGGCTCCGACCAAAGCGAATTCAGCGCCTGGGCGGGCCGCATCACCTACATGCGGTGAGGCGGCGGCGGGGCCCCAGGGCGGCTGCAGAGGGGCGCAGCAGCAGGACAGCCGCAGCGTGACGAACGCCGCAGCGTGGTTGCGCTATCCTTGCGTATCCAGGCGACTGCCGATGGTCGATGGTCGCATCCCAGCTAATCCCCTACCTGCGCCGGTGCCTCACGATTGCCCGCTTCCTACTCCGACATACCTCCACCGGCCCCTCTGATGTTTCTTTCACCCTGCCTGCCTCCCTGCCTGGCCTCCCCTCCTTGCCCCTTGCCCGCCTCCTTGCCTGCGTCCAGGTCCACCATTGTGCGCGAGGTGGACGGAGTGATTCGAGGCGTCACCGCAGAGGCGCAGCTGGCGCTGGAGGCCAGGATGGAGCGCCTGGAAAAGGCCATTCGGGAGAGCGCTGCGGGGCGGTAGCCATGGAGAGCCGCGCGCCCGGCTGCGTTGCGGCGCCGCGCTAGCCAGGCCCCTTTGACGCGCGTCTGGGCGGTCTGCGTGGCAACACGGCGGGGCCCACGCACAGCGACCCTGCTGCTCCTGGCGGGTGCCGCGGCCTACCTCCGTATACGCGCGTGTGCGTGCGAAGGGCGCTGGCAGGCTGGCTCGTGAGTCGGCCGCAGCGTGGTCTGCGAGGACGCGTGTTCGCAAGTGGCGTGCGCGGACTGTCCGCAGTTGGGGGGCGCAGATGTGCGTGATCGTAGTTTGAAACTCAATCCGAAGGTGTCGTGGGTTCGGCGCGTGCATGTTGGGCGGTGTTGCTGCAGCGCTGGCGGGACTGACTGTCGAGCATGAGCTGGCGGTGGCGATGTGGATGGCGGGCTGCCTGGCTGGGTGGCAGCATTGCGGCACATCGGGCGAGGGAGGGAGCCAGGTTGAGGCGCATGCCGCGATGCAGGGCAGGTGACGGAGGGCAGCGCCGGCCTTAGCGGCGACACAACTAGGTGAGAGGCGGCTGTTTGTGATAATCATTGGCATCATGACGCGAACCGTATTCATGTGGGCTGGGGTGACGGGACTCATGACCTTGCGGTTGCTTGCGGCGGTGAGGCCGGCCCGTGGGTCGGTCCCGCGCGTGCGTTGTGTTTCATGCTGGGACGGATGGGCGCCCAGCGCTGGTCGGGGGCTGCGGCGCTAGCAAGGTTGAGCTACTCTGCCCTGAAGGCGCTAGCTGGGGTGAGCTACTCTGCCCTGAAGACGCTAGCTGGGGTGAGCTACTCTGCCCTGAAGGCGCTAGCTAGGGACCCGTTGTCTGCTGCCGGTGCGTGGTGGGCAGGGACCAGTGACTCCACAGACAACACGAGCACGGTGCCGCTTGGTGACATGCCGGGGGCGGTGGGACGGTGGGCCCCAGGCCGCTGCTAGGGCAGCTGATGCGGCACTGCGACAGGCTGTGCTCGGGCGCAGGGGAGGCCCTGCTCTACTGCTTGGCAAATGCATGGTGGTGTGGCCGGATGCAACGAATCTTGCCGCGATCCGGCGGGCGCGCGCGTCTGCCTGCTGCATTGTGTGTGATGTCGGTGTCTATGTGCCAGTGGCATGCGGCTCGGCGGCACGCCCCGCCGGTTGCCAGCAGTTGATAATTAGGCTCTTAGGTTGGCTGACACGCCCATCCACTGCGCCGCATGCTAGCAGCAGAACGCTGCTGTCAAGGGCGAGATGGTGGGCGCTGGTGGGCCTGTCATCACAGGACGGCTGGCTGTGAATGGCTGGCCAGCCGCAGGCGCCACCGCAGGCGCCAGCCGCAGGCGCCAGCCGCCTAAGCAAGTAAGGCCCTTCCGGCGCGGCCGCGCGCCGTTGCGACCGCGGGATGCCGGGAAGCGGTACTCGGGCCTGCCTCCGTGCTCAGTTGGGCCGCTGCCTGCCGCACCTCCTGCCGCCGTGGCTGGCTGGACTGCCTTGCTGATGCGCACGCAGCTCCGCCGAGCGAGGCGGGGCACTGAGGAGCCCGACAGGCAAGCCCCTTCCGATACTTACACGGACAGCCGCACTCTGACGGAGCTAGCACCGCACACTCCTTCAGTAGTTCTGGCACTCCGTCCGTCCTGGCCGCGGCCCTGCTGCATGCAGGCGCAGCGGGCACGCATGGCGCAGCGCGGGGCGGCCCTGCCGCGGCTACAGCGGCTGGCACCACTCACGGGTAGGAAGAGGTGCCCTGTCGAAAGTAGGGGCGGTGTCGATAGAGGGTGCGCACCTGCACATCGATCATGCGTGTGACGTACGGAAGTGACGCACAGCGTCGCATGGTGTCGGGGTAACGGCTGGACTAGCTGGACGAGCCATATGTGGGTCTGATCGATGTGACGGCTGACGAGCTACGGGTACAGGTACGCAGCGCAACGGCAGCGCCTGCTGGCATCATATGGGATCATAATCTTCTCAAGGAATGGAAGCCAACTAGAGCTTGTGACCTGTGAGAATAGGAATTCACTGTAACCAATAATAATAGGTGCGTGGGCGACCAGGGGGCCCCCTCCACAGTCCACACAGCGAGCGCCTACAGGTATATCGAGGCCTCACGGGCCCTATCCGACAGGACACGCACACGGCCGCTGCAGGTCAGGGGGGCGCCAGCAGGCGGAGCTCGCAGGCGCTGACCGCCGCCCTGGAGATAGCGGGGTCGGCGGAGAAGCCAGCCAGCAGCGTGCTTGGGGATCGACGCGGGGCTCAGCAGTATGGCCTGCCTGCTCATCAGGGCCTGCAGTCGATGTGCGTGATGGCGGACATCAGTTGCGTCTCCGGAGAAGGTCTACGTACCGGGGGGGCACACCCCGCCGCCTGTGCATGGGATCTCTGAAGTTCGGCATGTCAACTGACGTGGGACACGCATGCCGTGCTTGTGTGTGTAGTTCGGGAGCCGCGAGGCGTCTGCCCAGAAGCCGGCGGCTAGGGGTCTAAAGCCGTGCGAGGGGTGATCGACGCTGTGGAGGGCGGGGCGGCGGAGGTAGAGGAGCCCCCATCCAGAGGAAGGGAGATGACCACGGACAGCTGCTTGCCGCGGGGGATGATGAGGAGCGCTTATAGCGCTATCATGCGACCAAGCGCACCACTACCGCACTGCACATACAGTCCTGCCAGGGACCGTGCGTGGATGGGGCGGCGGCGGCGCACCGCAGCAAGCGGTGGACGTCGCGCACGACGACGGGCTCATCATCATTATGACTTAGGCGCTGAGTTCTTACAGATCTTCGTGTAATGCGGCCGCTACGCACCCTGACGCACCGAGCGAGTCCTGCAACAACCGTACCAGCAGGCCGCATGTTCTATGCCACCGACCGCAGCACTCAGTACGCACACCGCGAGCGACAATCGCACATGACGTCAGGTAGAGCCTAGGTGCAGGGCTAGATGCATGAGGGGTAAGGGCGGCGTAGATGGTACCTGATCAACTGGGCCTGGGCCCAAACAAGCAATACGAGAAGAACCACACACCGGCACACAACGAACACGAACTAGGGGTGAAGACGCGACAGAACCCCTCAAGCGTGCGCTGTTGGGCACAAGCCCAAGTAGATTTGCCGCCGCCGCAATTGAAGTAAGTCGCCACGGAACGAACCGATCGAGAGCGAGTATGTAGCGGACGTACGTACTCGTCACGCACACGCACGCATAATGGTCATCAGCAAGCGAGTTCATGGTCACCGCAGCGCGCGGGACAGCACAACAGCAGCGTGGCACTTGCGTAGGTAGGACTTGAGGCGGGATAAGGCGGCAGCAGTGGCCGACATGCATGCACCGCAGCATAGCGAACGAACCCGCCGGACCGTCCAAAACAATGCGAGCACAACCGCATGCACCAACACCAAGCGCACTCCGGATAACGTTCTGGGCGCGCTGGCACCTCCTATCTATCTTGACCACTTCAGCAGCACACCCAGCGAGCGAGGCGGCGGCGGGCAGGCCTGCTCGATAGCGCACAACGGACGCAGCCAAGGCACAGCCAGTTGATGGACGCCGTGGCTGCGTGGAGGGCAATAACTAACCTTGTTTGCGACTCGTTGAGGGTTCATAGCCGGATACAAACCGGCCGCGGCGGCGAAAGCAAGCAGAGCACACCACATTCATCGACCTTTAGATAGCGGGGCACTGACCAGGACGGCCATTAACCCGTAAATGGATGGACACACGCTAGCAAACCCGACTGCAGTCTTCATGTACCGCATTCCGGCCAGCCAGTACGGCATGCAAACATCCGTGTTGGCTTCGCTTTTCTTGCAACATCCTACAATGAAGACGATCCTGCAACCAACCTGCTGCGGCCGACCTGCCTCCACTACTTTGATGCACCGTTCAATCCTGCTTCCGTCGCTTGCGTGCGCGCGGGCCCGTGCATCCTTACGCATCCTTACGCATCCCGAAACGACAGGTACTTCCAAGGCACCGCCGGCAGGACTGCCGCAGGGCGGCCAGACCCTGTGGCTGTTGTCGCCTCGGGCGCTCACGGCGGGCAGGGGCCGACCGAGTCGATGTGGAGCGCCACCCACACGGTGGTCATGTCGGCGAGGCGAGGACCGGACAGGAACATGTCCACAGTGTATGTGCCCTGGCATATGCAGAAAGGGTGACGGCATCGTCAGCAAACACGAAGAAATGGCTGAGCACAGGCAGGGCGTCCAGCAGCACAGTGCAGTGCAGTGCAGTGCAGTGGAGGTTAGTGCAGGCCCTGCCTCTCGTGTTCACCAGCGCACTTGGCGCCGCGCGGTCGCGGCTCCCTTCCTCCCTCTGTGTGGCGTGGGGGGGTGCGGCTCACCGGTCCGGTGATGGGCGCGGCGGGCACCGGCATGGCCCTGGGCGTCCACGAGCCGGGCGCCGAGGATGTGAAGTTCTGCCAGCCGGTGTACATGTGCACCACCTGGGCGGACTGGGAGGCGCCCAGGACCGAGGAGCAGCGGATGTTGACCGTGGTGGCGTTCACGTTGGTGCTGCGGTGCGAGGGCCAGGGGGACGGGCAGGACAAGGCAGCACGTGAGCGAGGGGGAACATGAGAGTCGCGGAACGACGGAAGGGCCCGGAGGGTGAACGCTCGACGGCTCCCTGGCCCCCGCTCCCCACTCACACACTGATGACGAGGTCTCCGAAGTTGGTGCCCTTGCTGGCGTCGTTCTGGGCACAGCCGGCGCACACGAACACGGACGAGGCCTGGGTGCGGTACGTCTGGCCCTCGCCCGGCAGCGCAACGTTGAAGGTGCCTCCCCACCGGGAGCTGTCTGTCACATACCACCAACCCCATTCCACGGCCTGCTTATTTATAACAACGGCGGTGTGATTAGGATAGGTAGCTGGAACCGTGATGCCGGTGGGGTATGGGTTCTGCTTGGAGGTAGGGCGCAGGCCCTTGGGGAAGCCCCAGGCGGTCTCGCTGCAAACAGGCGCTGGAGGGGGAGGGCCGGGCGGAGCCGGGGGGCTAGGCGGTGGAGGGCTGGGCGGAGGCAGCGGGCTGGGCGGGGGAGGGCTGGGAGGAGGCGGTGGGCTAGGCG
>BDDC01001192.1:4868-30280 GCA_001662425.1 Chlamydomonas sphaeroides
GCCACACCGAGCCCAAGACAGCCCAGCCCAGCGCCACCGCCAGCACGCTCCGCACCCGCCAGCATCTCAATCGCCTCGTGCGACGGCGTACGGCGGCTCTTGCGGTAGGGCGAGGGGATGGCCAGATTGAGGCCCTGGGCCACCTCGAACGACACCGACACCAGCCGAGAGCCCAACGAGCGCCGACCCAATACCGGCCCGCCGCCGGCTGCAGCGGCTGTGGCGGAGCCGGCTGCAGAAGGCGCCGCCGCTGCCGCTGCGGCTGAGGCGGCCGCCGCCGGCTCGAGCGCTGTGCCGCTGCCGTCCTCCTCGGCCGTCGGCTTCCGGCAAATGCCCCAGCGGGACAGGAGCGCCTTGGACTTGTCTAGAAGGCCGCTGTCGGTGCCGCTGGCGGAGGCGGAGCTGTCATCCGACAGCGGAGCCGGCACCGCCGCCGCCACTGCTGCCGCCGCCGCGGCGGCGGCGGCCTTGGACCGGCTGCCGATGGTCAGGCTAGACAGCGAGAAGGAGGCCGAGCCAGAGGCGCCATCCGGACCGCCGCCACCGCCCGCGGCACTGACGCTGGCGTCACTCGCCAGCAGCTGCGACGCCGTCGCCCAGAAGCCGCTGCCGCCGCCGCTGCCGTTGCCGATGCTGCCGGCGCCGTCGCCGCCCGGCCCTGGCAGCGGCTGCTGCTGCGCGGCCTGGGCCTGGCTGGGGAAGGGCGGCGGCAGCACCCGGATGCGCACGCGCACCATGGGGCCCTCGCCGCGCAGGGAGGCCAGCAGGCTGGACAGTTTTGTGGACACGGTGGGGTCGCTCTTGAGCTGCGGCGGGGGGCTCAGGCAGCCTGCGGCCGGGCAGGGGGCAGGGGCGCCGTCAGCAGGGCAGCCGGACGCCTAACGGGGAAGGCAGGGGTGCGCCTCGCGCAGGGCGGCCTTGGATGAGCCGGACAGAGCACAGGGCCGAGGCAGCTGACCTGGCTGCACTGCGCGCCGCGCCGCGCCTAAGGGCCAGCACCCGGCCCCACCTGACGCCATCAGCTCTGCCAGCTCCTCCTCCGACAGCTCGCCGCGCCCAGCGCCCAGCGCCGCGGGCTTGCGCGCCCCGCCGACGCTGCTGTCCGGAGGGAGGGCCAGGTGCGGCGGGTGCGAGTGCGGGGGCTGCGGCAGGGGGATGAGGTGGGGGGCCGACGCCGCTGCGGCGCCGGGGGCAGGGGCCGCGGCAGCCGCCGCTGTGGCCGCACACGCGATAGCGCCCGCCTTGTCGGCGGCTGGCGCGTTAGTGGTGGAGAGGCAGAGGGACCTGCGAGCAAGGGAGCCATGAGGCCGCGTGAGGGGCTCATGGAAGGGACAACGCAGCAACGACAGGCACCCACCGCCTCTAGCTACCCTGCAGGCCAGGCCCAGCGGCAGCGCGGCGGCCCCATTCCTTGCCGCACGCACGCACCTGACGACGCTCAAGCCGCTGCCGCTTGCCCCACTACCGCTGCCGCTCGCAGCCGGCGGCAGCGGCGGCCCCATGGCGGCGCCGGGGCCGGCCGGCGGCGCAGCCTCGTCGGCCCGGTCGCCCAGGACCCGCCGCAGCAGGCTGCCGGCGCCGTTGCCGGCGCCGCCGGCCGCCGACGCCAGCTGCGGCGACACCTCCCGGGCGGCATTCACCGGACTCATGCCCCCCAGCGGCAGCTGCGCCACCGGCAGCGGCGCACGCGGCGGCAGGCCCTGCGCGCTGAAGGAGGTGCCCCGCGGCGTCACCGGGTACGCTCCGCTCGGCGGCGGCGCCGTCGCCGCCAAGCCGCTGAGGCTGCCGCTGGACGTGGGGCGGGAGCTGGCGGCGCCGTCAGGGGAGGTGGTGGTGCCGCCGCCGCCGCCACCAGAGGCCGCCATGGCTGCAAGCGCGGCGGCGGCTATGTTCGAGTTGGAAGCGCTGCGAGTGGGGATGACGACGGCGGCCAACGGCGCCGTTGGGGGTAACGGCGCGGCGGCGGCCGCCATGCCTGGCGCAGCGCCCTGCGACGGCGGCGATGTGCGGCTCGCGAGCCCCGCGGCGTGGTTCTCCAGGGCCACCGCCATGGCGCCGCTGCTGGGGTGCGTTGGCACGGGGCAGGCGAGCGCGATGCGCGGCGAGGAGACTGCCTGCTGCTGCGGCTGGGGCTGCTGCCACTGCTGCTGAGGATAGGGGTGCTGCTGAGGGAAGGGGTGCTGTTGCGGCTGAAGGTGCGAATGCGAGTGCTGCGTGTGGGCGGGGTGCGGCGCGGCCGCGGCCGCAATAGCCTGAGTCAGAGGCGGCGCCGGCGGCCGCTCCGTGACGGGGCTGGCGGCGCCCGAGCGGAACTGCGATGACAGCGACACGCTGGGGCTGAGGCCGCCGGGCGTGTCGGGGTCGCAGGCGGTGGAGGCGCTGTCTACGGTGGGCGCGCAATGGGAGGGCGCGCTGGGGGTGGGGCCGCTGGCGGTTGACACGCCGCCCTGGCTGCGGCAGCTCTCCTGCCCGCCATCAGCCGCCGCCTGCGCCGCTGCCACCACCGCCGCCGCTGCGGCGGCGGCTGCTGAGGCGGCCGAGCCCGAGCCGCCCGAGGCCGCCGGCGCGGGCGAGAAGGTGCCCGCCGAGTGCATGAACTGCTGCTGGTGCTGCGCTCCAATCCCTGTGAGGGCGATGCCGTACGTCTCGCGCCGGCCAAACTCCACCACGGGCGGCGGCGGCGGCGTGTTGCCTTGCGAGCCGCAGCTCATGAAGCTGCCGCCGCCGACGCAGCTGGCGGCGCTGGCGCTGCCCCAGCACGAGCCGCCGCCGCAGCCGTGCACGGCGCCGGCGGTGGAGGCGCTGGGGTCGCAGGGCCCAAGCTGGGAGCCGCCGGGCTCGGCCTCGCCGCCCTCGTGCTGCCCCTCGAGCACCTCCACGAACAGCATGAAGGGAGCCTGAAGGCAGCGCCACCCAAGGCAGCGTCAGGCCCCTCGCAACTGCAGCAGCGCCGGCATGCGGGGGAACCCCACGGGGCCGCTGCGGGGCCTGCCTTCACGGCCTGCCACCCATGCAGCCCAGCCCTGTCTCCGTCCTCAACCCCTGCCCCCGCCCCCCACGCAACCACGCCCTCCGCTCTCCCCAACGGCGCCCCTCGCCGCCCCACCTTCTCTCGTGAGTTGAGGAGCACCGCCTCCCGCGCCGTCAGCCGCAGCACGCGGTCCCCGCCGCGGCCCATGGGGAACCAGATGGCCACGTCCCGCCGGTTGGCCGCCTCGATCTCCCGGTTGATGTGCTCCAGCCCCAGCCGCAGCGCGCGGTGCCGCTCCTCCTGTGGGAAACAGCAGGGCGCGGCAGCCGGGCTTCTAGGCAGGACGCCAAGACCGTGAAGAAGCGTCCACCCAGGTACCTCTCGCCCGGCGCGCAGGACCCGCCTCCGCCGACGAGCCACGTAGCCATGAGCCCCGGCCGCAGCCAAATCGCCCGTCCGAAAGCCCCTGGCCCTGGCCCGCCCCTGCCTGCGAGTAGTTAGTCAGCGCGCTGCTGGCGTCGCACAGCGCCTCCACAAAGTCCAACGTGGCGCCAAACGTGTCGTAGCGCAGCCGCGTCAGCGGCGACATGGGCCGCCCGCCGTACTCATCGTCCGACATGAGCGCCTCCTCCTCTGCCGTCGCCACGACCATGCCAGCGCCGCCGCCGGCGGTCTTGGAACGCTCGAGCAGCGCCGACACCCCCTCGCCCTCGCCCAGCTCCCGACGGATCGACTGGATCCGGTCCGCTAGGCTGGCGGCGGCGGCTGAGACCGCGTTGGCGGCGGCAGCGCCGAAGGCACTGACGCGGCCGACCTTGTCAGGCGCTGCGGCGCCACTGTCGCTGACGGAGCTGTCGGCGCCGGCGCCGTCGGCGGTGGGCCGCGGCCTGCTGGGCATGAAGCCGTTGGCACGCAGCGAGCCTGGCGGCGGCGCCGACACCGCCGGTACGTCCATTGGGGGAATGGTCATGGAGGCCGCCGGCGCCGCCGGCGCGGCGCCGCCGCTGGAGGCCCCGGATGCCAGCGACAGGCCGCGCTTCTCCGGCGGCAGCAGGCACCCAAGGTCGATCTGCAGCCCGCCGCTGCGCCGCTGCGTAAGGCTGCCGCCGCCACCGCTGGCTCCGTCGGCGCCGCCGCCGCTGCCGCGCCGCGGCGCCTCGCCCGCCTCAGCAATCTGGCCCAGCGTCGTGTGGCTGACGGCGCCGCCGCCGCTGAGCCCGTGGGTCGGCGGCGACATGACCATGCGCCCGGGTGGCATGATGGCCACGTGGCTAGGGCTGTGGGGACCCACGTGCGGTGGCGGCGGCGGCAGGTGCAGCCCGGCGTCACCGGACAGAGGCCCTGACGCCAGGACGGGCATGTGGGAGAGCACCAGGGAGCTGCCCGGGCTGAAGGTGGGGCTGAAGGGCGGGCTGATGAGCTGGCTGTTGAAGGGGCTGAGGGGGTCCAGCTTGGGGTTGCGGATGGGGACCTCCTGCGCGGGAACGGCGCCGTCGCAAGGGTTCGGGATGGGTGGGGCAGGGTCCGGACGCTTGCGCTGACGCCAGTCCAGGGCCACCGACGCCAACAGCGGAGGCTGAGGGGTGGGCAGGCAACTGACTTTCATCCCTGAGCCCTGCGCACCCATTTGCCCTCGAGCGCGGCCTTGTAGGCGCGCTCGCGGAAGGCCTCCAGCCCCCTGTTCTTGGGGTGGTCCTGGCACAGCGCGACCAGGAGCCATTGCGCCTGCAGAGCGAGCATGTCTGTTGTGTCAGCGAATGCAGGCTGAGGTAGCGAGCTGCGTCGAGAGGCGTGCGGCAGCAAAGATGACGGACCGCGGCTGTCAATCAGGATGCGTTTGCCGGCGAGTGCGCGAAGCTGTCGCTAGCGCAGGCTGCCATCGCACCTTGATGGCCAAGCGGAATGATTTGCTGCATAGGTCCACGATGGTCCGCTCGAGCGGTGAGCCCGGCTTGCTCACGGCCAAGTACACAAACTGCAGGAGGTACTTCTCAATAGCCTCCTCCCCCAGCTCCTGCAGCCGGTTGCACAAGTAGTCGTGCACGGCCGGCTGCGAGCTCTGGTAAAGGTACCTGTCGGGGCAGCACGCACGATTTGGGGTTTTCGCGCCGGAGCTCGCGCGGACCCTAGCCGAGGTGCCTGGCGCGGCACTCACTGCAGAGCAATCCACGCATCGAATGGCGTCGTGGAGAACCAACGCAGCAAGAGGCCCTGTGCATCTTTGCTGTCGCCGCTGTTGGTCCACTTCGTCGTCAGAGACTTCACGAGGCTCATACTTTCACCCGCCCGTCATCCGCGGCCCGTTAAGGGGGCTTGGGGGCGGCCATTAGCGCGCTTGAGCGTCAGGCCGACCCAGCCCAACGGCGATACCCTATGGCCTTTATCATAGCCCTTGCCGTGAGTTCATCTGATGATAGCACAAAAATGCAGTGTGGAGAGTTCCGTGGAGAGGAGTCAAAATTCACAAGACCTCAAGCGTGGCGTAACTGAACACTTTAATGTATATAATTGTCTAGAAGAAAAGCAAGGTTCCGCAGAAGGGGCTTGGGGGGTTGCAACGCCTTGGTTTGCAAAATGCATGGGGAAGTCCACAGACTTTGCCGAATTGGGCCCCCCGGCAGAGCAGAGCTTCAACCTGCCATAAAAGTCGAGTCAATAGTTCCACCTGACTGGCGCCACAAGCACATCGCTACGCTTCAGTCGCGGCGCTTCAGAGGACATCGCGCTGGTCGCCCCACAGCCATGCTACTTCACGCTAACCAACTCCAAATGTCCAGGGTCTCGCTGCACCGGGGCAGCGGCACTCTGGCTCCCATCGTCGCGATTCCGGCGAAGCCGGTCGCCACGGCTGCGCAGCCGGCCGCGTCCTGTGCACAGCCGTGGCAGCGGGAGCAGAGAGACCTTCTCGGCCGGCGGACGGCGTGCTACGCGGTCGGCGGCGGGCCGAGCGGTACAGCGGCGTCCGTCCCGCCGCAACTCGTGGTACGTCGCACGTCCGCGCCCGCGCCCGCACCCAACTCCTGAGACGCTCACGCCGCCTCCTGCCCCTGCCCTCCACCTTCCAGCCCCCTACTGACCCCAACGCCTATTGCATCGTCAACTTCTACCACCTGACGCCCGTCGCCGACCCGCAAGCGGTGAGGGCCTTTCCAGGGCATTCCTCTTGACGCCGCCAGGCCCCTTCGCCGGGGCCGCTGCTCCCACTGCAAATGGGCAACCCTGGCACCGGCATGCAGCCGTACATGACTCGTCCTCTGCAGCGCCCCAGCCTGTCCACACCCCTGCCCGTCACGCACTCGTGCCCCCGCCCTAGGCCATGGAGCAGCACCGGCAGTGGGTGGAGCGCATGGGCTTGGACATTCGCGGCCGCATCTACATCTCCTCGCAGGTCAGCGCGCCTATCACGCAGGCCCATAATCCACAGGGACAACAAAAGGGCTACAGCGACGCCAGCGGGCAACTGGTCACTGCCGTGGCCTGCTCGAGGCCGCTATAGGCCGTCGCCTAGGAGCACCTGCCGCCAGCCGCCCGCTCCAGAAAGCCATGCCTGCCATACCTGCCCGGGGCCCGCCGAGGGGAGCCACGGCCATCCGTGCACCTCCACCAGGGCTCCGCCCCTGCCCCCAGCAAGTTCTACACCCACCTCTTTGACTCAGGGACCCCTCCCCGGACTTCGCAGGGCATGAACTGCCAGTACGGCGGCACCCTGGAGCAGGCCACCGCGTACGCCGAATGGGTCAAGCAGCAGCCCGGGTTCCAGGTGCGACCCCCTGGCGCCGGGCGCTGCAAGGAACGCTCCGCAGCGCTTGAAACGCCAGGCGCGCCCGCAGCTGCTGGGTATGTTGTGCGGCATGTCCCCTAGCGCCGCAGGGCTGGTACGGTACCCGTGCAGCAGCGCAGCATGCACTTCATAACGCCGGCAGGTCGCCTCCCAATGCCGGGAGCAGGCTCGCACCCGTACCCGCGGCGCCACGCATTGCGCCTCACCCACCGACTGGTGTACCGCTCGCCTGCTCCTCCTCGGGCCCCTGCGCCAGGGCCTGCGCTACACGGTGTGGCCGGCCGAGGGCCACGCCTTCCCAAAGCTGCGCCTCAAGTACAAGCCCAACCTCATCTCCCTGGCGGGCGGCATGGAGGTGATGCCCATCACGGACCCCGCAGCCAGGGCCACTCCGCTGGAGCCGACGGCCTGGAAGGAGATGATCGCGGCGCGCCAGGTGCAGCGGGGTACCGCGGCACGGCCCAGCAGGACAGCAGTGGGGCGCGGCGCGGTGGTGGCACGACGGGGTGCAGAATCGGCGCCATGGGCGCGTGTGACGGCGCCTGCCTCCGTCCGTGCCTGGTTGCATCGGCCCCAACACGGGTCCCCCGCAGGAGAAGGGCGTGGTGGTGCTGGACGTGCGCAATGACTACGAGTGGGACGCGGGCCACTTTGCCGGCGCGGATCGGCCGCAGGAGGAGATCTTCGCCGAGACGCCCGTGGGCGAGAGCGAGCAGGAGGTGCCGGCGCCACTGCGGGAAGCGGACAAGGACACGCCAGTCATGGTGCGCGAGCGGAAGCAGCTGCGGGGCTCCTGGGCGAGCATGCCGCGGCGCCTATGTCGCGCTGTGCCCGCCCGCCTGCGTGTGGGCGTGCGTGCCAGCTGGTGTGCAGTCCGTCCACGTGCGGGCCGGGGGCTGCGGCGCAAAGCCGCTCTTGCTGCGCTGTCCGCTGCTGAGCCGCTGCTGCTGCCGGCTGGCGTGTGTGCAGATGTACTGCACGGGCGGCATCCGGTGCGACGTGTACTCGACCTTCCTGCGCAAGAAGGGCTTTAACAACCTGTACACGCTCGAAGGCGGCGTGCAGAACTACTTCCGCCAGGTGCGAGTGCCCATCACCAGTCCTCAGCGCTGTCGCTCGGCACATCCCAGCGCAGAGCTTACTGGGCTATGGGCTACGGGCAGGTCAGGTGCCGTGCGCCGATGTGGGTCGGTCTGGTATCCTGCACTCACGTGGCTCGGCATGTGCGGCCCCGCAGGAGGGCGGTGCGCACTGGAACGGGAGCCTGTTCGTGTTCGACGCTCGCATGGCCATCCCGCCCACCGCGGAAGGTAGGGCGAAGCGGCAGGGCGCGGCGCCAGGCGCTTGCAGGGCCCCAGAGTGCAGCGGGCGGCATGCGGCTAGGGCGCTCTGGCTGAGGCCGCTGGGCCCCCGCAGCATTGCGATGTGATGCTCGCTCGACACCCTGTCGTTCTTCCCCTCCGCTGCCCCGGCCCCGAACACGCACGCGGCGCGGCAGCGTTTGCCGGCAACGCCGCCTCCGCCGCGGACGGAGCGGGGCCAAGTGCGTCCGTCGGTCCCGTGCGCAGTAGCGAGCGAGCCGCGCCGAACTCGCCCTCCCCGACGCCGGCGCTCGCGTGTGCCGCCCATGCCCGCCATCGCGCCGCTAGCCCAACCTCAACCTTGCACTTCTCTCAAGCTACCTCTGCCCCATCCCCGGCCACGAAGCCCCGCGCAGCGCGCTCACCTGCTCCTTGTGTGCCCCTTTGCGTGCGCCGCCCCTACGCAGCCGGCCTGCGCGCCGCGGTGCCTTGCTCCGTGTGCGGCTCCCCCGACTCGGAGCTGCCGCACGTCAACTGCGCCAACATTGACTGCAACGAGCTCTTTATCGCGTGCGCCGCCTGCAAGGCCGCCATGCGGGGCTGCTGCTGCGCCGAGTGCATGACGGCGCCGCGCCTGCTGCGGCCCGCCAAGGTGGAGGGCGGCCACTACGGGTCATGGTGAGTGGGCCTCCACCAACCACCGCACAGCCGTCTGTGGCGCACACGGCACGCGCGATGTCGGTGTCCGCGGACCGGCACGCCCGCGACCGCAGGCCCTGCCCCTTTGGCGGATGGCGCGGAGCTGAAAGTCTGGCCGCTGTCGGCCTACGGTCGCTCCTCACCAAGGCCGGATGTGCTCTGGTGGCTCCGCGTTGGGTGGTGACAATTGCGCCTCTGCGTTATGCTATGAATGCATCGCCGCAGGGGCAACTACGCGGACCCGGACGAGGTGGCGCCGCGCATCGCCACGGGCCGCACGCGCGAGGGCCGCGTGGCTCGCCGCGCGCGGCGGCGGGAGGCGCTCAAGGACAAGCGCATGGAGGCGCTGTCGGAGAAGCTATCGCGCAAGAAGATGGTGAGGGCTTGACGGTGGCATGGGAAGCGGGGGCCGAGGGTACTGATGCTGGGGCGTGTTGGGGATGGGTGGAGATGGGCGAGGCGAGGCGGTCAGTCCGACCTCGGGTGGGGCCGGCAGGTACCTGAGTTGGCGGCTGCGCGGAAGGCGGGTAGCGCGACGCGTGGCGTGCTTCTTGCTGCCCTGGACGCGCGTCGCGTTCCGCGTGCGTGCCTTCTGGTAACCTGCTGTGTCCGTCCCTCAGGTTCGTGAGGCCATGGCCCGCGTTGAGGCGATGGAGGCGGCCGCGGCGGCCGCGGCGGCGCAGGAGGAGGGCCAGCAGGTGGCGTGCGCGCAGTGAGCGGCCCGTGGCGTGCTGAAGCCCGTAGCAGGGGCGTAACACGCCCGAAAACCGCTTGGCAACAAGCTGGGTGCGGGACGGCAGGATGGCAGGGCAGTGCATATGGCCCCGCGTCAATAAGCGAGAGCCGGCGTGAGCTGGCTGCGCTGAGGTCGTGCGCTGTGTGGGGACTGTGAGCCTTGTGTTCTTGGCTGGGCGTGGGATGCGTGTGGGCATGGGAACATGGTATGTGTCGTGCGTGGTGTCGTGTGCCGTGAGGAGACTGCGACCTTCGTGTTTGCTTGGCGCCGAACGCGTACGTCGGTCGGAGAGGCTTGCAGGAGGTGGGCCTGACATGGCCTGACATGGGTGCTCGCGGCCTGGAGCAATGTTTCGCGGAGGAAGGCCGGATTGGGGACAGGCCGAGCTGGCTGACGTCGACGGCAGGTGTGCTTGCATGCTCAACATCTACTGGACAGTAGCGAGTGTGCTGCTGACGTCACTGTTACAGCGACGGCCTCCGGAAAAAGGAGAAACGCGAACGGCCTCCACCACTGCATCGCCGCGCCGCACCCCGCCGACAAGGCTCCACACGCAGCTCATCAGGGCCGCAACCGCAGTCCGCCTCCAGGACTCAAGGGGCCACCTGACACCTTGCTGCCTCCTCCCGAGGATGCATCGCTCGGGCCCCCCTTGCCGCGCCAAACCTCACAAGAACCGCTCCCATAACGCCGCACTGTCAAGCCTGTGCTCTCCACACCTCAACCGATCCTCCTGTGATCGTTGCCACTTAGCCGAGAGTCCCAGTCCGCCATCGTTGCCGAGCCTCGCCGCTCTAGTCATGCAGCGCAACCAAGTCCATGCACCAAGCGCTTGATGTGCCGGGCAAGGAGGTCCGAGGTCCGACACGTGCCATCCCGGACAACCATCGCAGTGTCCCCCGAGGCCCCGCCCGCGCAGCCGTGCGTACCAAGAAAGCCTCTTACTTTCTGGCGCCCTGTCCTGCGCCGCCCCGTACCCGCTCGGGCAAGGGGCGCTAGGCAGCCACTCCGTTGACTTGGCCCGGCGGGATCGTCACGGCGTACCGTGACAGCTGCGCTCGCCGCTCCTCAATCGAGAACTCCTCATCCGACCACACCACAACCGATCCATCGCCCGCACCCGTCGCCGCGCCCGCGCCTGCTGGTGCGCCCGCTGCTGGCGCCGATGCTGGCGGCGCTCCGGGCGGGGGCGCGCCTGCAGCGAAAGGCGGGCGGATGCGGTGTGGACAGCAGGCAGGGCATCCCATAATAGGCAGCGGCCATGCTGAAGGTGCGCATAAGGCGGCGAGCGAAAGGGTGGACTCGTCAGGCACACCCGGCGGCGTACCTATGGGAAACAGTGCGGGCGGCTGGCCCGGCGCTCCGGGAGGCGGCTGCCCAATGGGGAAGAGTGGCGGTGGGCCACCCGGCGGAGGCATGCCCGGCGGAGGCATGCCCGGCGGAGGCATGCCCGGCGGAGGCATGCCCGGCGGGGGCATCCCTGCGGCCACAGGCAAGCGGGCCCGACAAGAGTCAGCCTGGGTCAGCGTCCCGGGAGAGAGCTGGCGAACCATTCGTGCCTTAACGAGCCATTAGCCACGTGCAGAGCATGCCCAGTAGCGGGCATGCCGAGGGGCATACCTGGCGGCGGCATCCCCGGGCGCGGCGGGTAGCCTGGTGGCGGCGCGCCGAAGGGCGGCGGCCCTCCCGGTGGCGGCATGCCGTGGTGTGGGAGCATGCCTGGGGCCAGCACGGGACCACACGGGCCGTCAGCCTGCGCACCACTGACACCAAGGCGGCGAACGCGCACGCAACTGGATGGCGCCCGTTGCTCTGGCGCAGGGCTGTCCCCCTCGCTGTTGCCATAACAGCGTGCGTGTCGAGCGCCTCCTTTTCGAGGGCCTGGGCCCGAGCCCTCCTGCACGGTGTGCCTCCCCACCTGGCGGCGGCATCCCTGGCCGCGGCGGGTAGCCGGGCGGCGGCCCGCCGTAGGGCGGCCCACCGTAAGGCGGCGGCATGCCCGGGCGCGGCGGGTAGCCGTGGGGCGGCCCTCCGTACGGCGGGTACCCATAGGGCCTGCGGAGGGCAGCAACGGCAGTCCGGGGAAGTTGCAGAGCCGGGGCCACGGCCGCGGAGCCCACGCAACCCCTTGCGATGCTTTGGGACGGAGGTCGCGACCGACACACAGCCGGCCCGTCCCGCGGCATCCCGGGCGCAATGCCGTCCCTTCGCGCGCCTCCCCTCGCTCCCTGCCCTGTTCAGCGCACACGGCGGCACTCACGGCGGTGCGCCGTACGGCCCCGGCGGGTAGCCCATGGGCGGTCCCCCCGGATAGCCACCCATGACGGGCGGCGCCGGCGGTGGTGCCTGCGGCGGCGACTTTTCGTCTTCGTCGTCGCCGCGGGCCTTCTTGGCCGCGGGGCCGTCGGCTGCGGCGGGGCAGCGGGCGGCGCTGCGGCGTTAGCTGGCAGAGCCGCGTCCGCGTGACCCACATGCAGCATGTCCCGGACCCCATTCGGCATCGACGGGAGGTTTCATGTGGATGCCAGCTACACGGTTTTCGGAAGGTCCTCAGTCGGCAGCTTGGCGCGCTGCGCTCCGGGCGCTGTGCCGGTGCGAGACCCGCCCGCGAGCCGCAGCTGCCCTGCTGCAGCGCTCTGCCGCAGCCTACCCGACTTGGGCGGCACCACGTCGTCCGGGATGCCCGCCATCCCGAAGATTTCGATGGCCATGGAGTCCCGCCCCGCCTTTGCTCCGGGCACCCTGCAGAGGCGTGGGCGGGGCGAGGCGATGCTAGGCAGGCGCTGGTTGCGGACGGGGAATGGGCGGACAGCCTTTGGCGCGAGCGCCGTGGGCGCGCTGCACCCCCAGCCCACCCCCCACCCCGCACGCACGTGTTGATGGTGAGCTTGTGGACCTGGAACGCGTGCGTCGCCAGGCCCTGCGCCGTGTTCATCTTGCGGTTACACCTGCGGCCGAGGCGCGGCGTGCCGGGGCGGTGAGGGGCCAATCCCCAAGCTCCGCGGGCGCGCCCTGGGCCAGCGCGACCGGCCCTCCCACGGCCATCTCGCCAGCAGCAGCAAACGAAGTCCACCGCCTCACTCGGGGCATTTGAAGTGCTTATTCTTCTGGTGCACAATGAGAGCGCTTTCATCATCGAACGTCCTATTGCAGTAATAGCAAAACACTATCTCTTGCTCGCGCTGGGCCTTCTTCTTCTTGCCCATGGTACAGGACGGCCCCTATGGGCCCGGGATCAGAGGTGTACCCAGAGCAGAGACGCGGCGGCAATCTACTCGTGGTGCGCGTAGCGTCGCTCTTCTTTCTGTTTGCTGACGTATGTGCCGAGCTTGTGCAAGCAAAGGGCTCCGAGCAGCGCTTCCCGCGCGAGGCCCATTGCTTTGGGGGCCGTACTGAGCCGGGGCCCGGCTCTGTTGTCCTCCGTGCGCACTCCCGTCTACATAGACACAAACTGTAAACACGCATGCTCGTTTCCGGCACGTCACACCAAACCTCCTCAGGCTTAGGCGGCCCAAAGCGCCTCCCGTCTCGCCATTTGTCCTCCTGTCATAGCTAGACATATCATGTCCAAGATAGGGCGACGGAGGCGGCCTGGACGTTGATAGGCGTCACAAGCGCATCGTTTGAGCACATGCCCGCCCGGGGAGCGCCAGAACGCGTCCTGGTGAGTAAAGGGATGTGCTTGGCTCGCTGTAGGGCATGCGCGGCGAGGGAAACGTTCGCGCGAAATAGGCGCGATGTTCTCGGTCTTGGCCGGAGCCGCTTGAAGTCATCGCATGGTACAGTACAGCACCAGCATGACGGGGGAAGCGTCTCTGCACACGCGCCGAGGGGCTGCCTGCCTGCCTTGTTGGTCCTCCGCGGAACGCGCGCTCGTGAAGCTATTGTGGCTCGGCCAGTAAATCGCAAGGGCTTGGCTCTTGCGTGAAATGCTATGGCCGCGGCCGCTGGCCTCCCAGCGTGTGCGCGGCGCGAGTCCCCGCAGCTCCCACCCGCTCGAGGTCCGCTCACGTCCTTGGCAGCAGTTGCCTACTCCCGACCCGCAAACAATCATGCCCCCAGGGCGGGCTTCACTCCCAGGTAGTAGGCTGAGCTATGACGAAGGTGGAATGCGCCGGCTTCAAGGGCCTCAAGTGGAAGTGGATTCAGGACCACGCCAAGGAGCAGCAGGATAAGGACGGCAAGCCCCAAGGGCCTGGGGCTCCGGCCCCATCCTCTGGGCAGGACAGCGCCACGCCCAGCGCAGAGGCGTGCTCTGCCGGTCACTCGGGCCCGCAGTGCCCTGCGCCGCGCGCCCCGACGCCACCAGAGCACCCCAATGGCTCCCATGGCACCTGTTTGCCGCACGCCACGGCAGCTGCCACGAGCCAGCCTCTTCAAGTTATCAAGGTGCGGCAGGCGCTATGACCAGTGTGGCTGCCCCGCCTCAGTGCTATGCTTGTGCGCGTCGTGAGTCCTGCACACTCACGGCTCTGCGGAAGATTAGGGTTCCAGAGGGAAAGATACTCATCTCTTACCAGCAGCAGCCTTCTGACGCCCGCGCCCTCCGCGCCTTCCCTCAGGCTGAGCTCAAAAGCGGACTGTCGGGACCAGACCCAGATGGTCTCGTGGCTCTGACCGCAAGGCCGCCGAACGGCGGCGGTGACCGGCCGAGGATCAAGGAGGAGCATGTGGGTCGCGCCGAAAACGCCGGGGCGAAGGAGGAGGCTGGACGCGCGTCATGCTCAGTCGCCCAAGCTGCCCGACCCACATGTTCCCTGCCAGCCTTCTACACCGCGTCAGCTTACCCATGTGCCCCCATGCTTGGCGATGCCTGCAGGAGAGCAAGTTGGCGTGTCCTGTGGCCCCGGCCACGGCCGCACCGGCAGCAAGCGAGCCGCCAGCAGCGGCTGCAGCTGCGGTGAGCGGTTCAGCCAAGGCCTTGCTGCCAGCAAGCAGTCATGCGGCGCCTGCTGGGCAGGCCGTCGCGCTGGGGACCAGCACAGCAGCTACGGGGCCAGCGCAACCAGCCGTGGTTGCAGCCCCGGGGCCGGTGGCAGCGGGCCCGTCGGGGCGCAAGCCTACTGAGGGCACGGGGCCGGCGGGTGGGGCAGTTTCAGCGGTTCCCTTGCAGGCGCCCGCGGCCGTTACGCTGGGGCCAGCGCCACAGCAGCCAGCGCCGCCGCTGGCCGCCGCGGTGGCAGCGCCATCGGCCGGGCCTCCAGGTGCCTTGTCGCTCGGGGCGACACCCGCGGCATTGCCACCGGGACCTGTGCCCCTCGCGCCGCCGGGGCCCGCCAACGCGACCCCCACGGCGGCGGCACCGCCGGCAGCCGTGGGGTCGGCGGCAGTGGGTACGGGCCTCGCTCCGGGAGCCACAGCTGTGACGGCGCGCACGCGGTTGCCGCCCTCGCGCGTGCCGTCGGTCGTCACCGCCGGCGCCGCGAAGGGCGGCGACGACTTCGACGCGCTGTTCACGCCCCTGTCGTCGCTGCCCTCGTCCAAGGCGGAGACACCCATAGGCACGGGCGGGGCCATCAGCCGAGCAGGCAGCCTTGTGGCTGGCTCACAGGCGGCCCTGACCGCGGCGGCGCTCGCCGGATCGATGGCGGACGCCGCCGGGGCCAGCACCGAGCGGCGTGCCCAGCCGAAGAAGGTGGGTCGGGCGGGAGGGGAAAGTCCGGTGCGCGGGCCAGCAGCTGAGCGTGCGTATGGGTCTTTAGCCCCGCTTGGCGGCTGCATGCGGGTATGGCGGGTTTCCTCAGCGGGCGTCAGGCTGCCGCAGCAACGGCATGCAAGCAAGGGCGCTGCCCGCCGATCTACAAGTGCGCTAGCGGCCCGTGCTGACGTAGCTCCTGGCGTGTGCGCTGCCTGTGCCGCAGACCTCGCGGCTAAGTGACGTGAAGCAGCAGCCGGCGGAGCCGGGGGATGCCGACCACGGCCCGTCAGGCTCAGGCCGCAGCAGGACGCCGGGGGTGCAGGCGGGAGCGGGGCAGGTGGCAGCCGGGCAGGCCAAGGACGCTCCGGGGCCAGGCCCTGGTTCGGCGGCGCCGGCAGCTTCAGCGGTGGCTCCCAGCCGAGGGCAGCAGACAGCGCAGCAGCGGCCAGCCGGCGGGAAGCAGGCGGGCAAGGAGGCCCGGGACAGTGGAAAGGAGCCGACGGGGAAAGACGGGGGTAAGGAGCCGGCGGGGAAGGAGCCGGCGGGCAAGGACGGGGGGAAGGCGCGCGATGCGGTGGATGCCGCCGCGACGCCCGCGGCCCAGGCCTCTGCCGCTGCCAAGGAGGGCAAGGAGCCGCCGCGGGCTGCCGACAAGAGCGGTAGCGGCACCGCCAAGGACGGCGGCGGGGCGGAGGCGAACGAACGCAAGCGGCCTCGCCAGGAGGGCGGCAGCAAATCCAAGGTGGGGCGCACGTCCTGCACGCGGATGCCGTGGGCCTGCGCAGCACGCGCCGGTTGAGCGGCGTGCGCCTTTGTCCAGACCAGCGCGTCGGTCATGTCCCATCAAATTGTCCGCCCAACATCACATCCTTTCTGACAGTCATGTCCGCCCGTGACCTTGAGCCCGAACCCGCCCCTCCTCTGCTTACGCCCTTACCCGGCGTCTCCTCGAGCAGGCCCCGGCCGCGGCGGCAGCAGCCGCGGCGCCCGACCCCCGGGCCGCCTTTGACGCGCTGGCGCCCTACGTGGAGACGCTGGCGGACCGCATCAAGCGGGCCAAGCGCGCCGCCACGTCGTCATCTGAACACGAGGGCCACCACTCGCACGGCGGCAGCGCCGAGCGGGGCCCGGCCGGCAGCGGCGGCGCGCCGCGGCCCGCCATGTCGGCGGAGGCGCAGTCGGCGGGCGCGGAGCAGCGGCTGGAGCGGCAGCGGGCCGACGGCGGCAAGGGCGTGCATGACGGTGCGGCAGGTGGCCGCGGCAGCTCGGGCGCAGCGGCGGGCGAGCCGGTGGAGCCGGCCTCCGCGCCGCAGCAGGGGCGCGGCGGTGGCCTGCGCACGTCTGGCGGGGGCGCCGTCACAGACAGCAGCGGCGGCGGGGGCGTGTCGGCCGCTGCCGCGGCGGCACCTAAGCACGGGCGCGCTGCGCAGAGCTCCGGCAAGGAGGCGGCGGCAGGCGGCGCATCTGCGTCGGCCAAGCCTGGCTCTAGCGCGCCCGCCAAAGCCGGCACCAAGCGGTATGCGGACTTTCCGTCCACGCGTCGCCCGGGGTCTTCACCTGTCAAAGCGTCGCGCACGGGCCCGCATTTGCCGCGGCCCAACAGCCTGCCGCCCATGGCAGACCGGCGAAGCGGCGGCGGCGCGCAGGCGCTGCAGCCGCCCGCCGCCGACAAGCCCGGCAGCTCCCGAGCCGGTGGCGGTAAGACTGACGGCATGGCATTGACCCCGGCGGCGGCGGCACCAGACGGCGCTGGGCCACCGGCGCGCGGGGCCGACGCCCCGGCGGCCGGCAGCTGCAAGGGCCCCATGCCGGGCAGCCGCGGCTCCAAAGACGGGGCCGGGGATAAGGGCGCCTGCGGGCCGCGCGGTGCCAGCGGCGCCGTCGCGGGCGGCGGCGGCGCGGCCGCCACCACCACGACCGAGCCCAAGACGGACTCGGACACGCGGACGCTGCGGGTGGTGGAGTGCCTGTTTGACCTGGAGTCGCCCTGCAGGACGGGCCCCGGCGTGTCGGTGTCGCTGTCGGGCCTGGGCTCGAGCGGCTCCATGCAGGCCGCGGCCGGCGGCGGCCGTGCGGTCGGCAGGGTGCCATGTGGCGGCGGCGCTGGCCCCAGGTACAGGCGTCGGGCTGGGAGGACCCGTCGCGCATGGATCCAGGGTTTGCCGCAAGGGTGTGGCGGTGCTCCTTTCAATGTTATCTTAGTTGCCGTAGTAGCGTTCTCGGGGGTCCAGCGAATGGTGAAGCCGCGGCATTGCCGGCCGTGCTTCCTGGCCCGTGGCCTGAACCTGTGCCTTGCCCTCTCGGCCCGCAGCCAGCCGCAGCAGCTGGACCTGGGCAAGATCCGGTCGTTCAAGGAGCTGTGGATCCAGCTGGCGGCGCTGTACGACGGGCAGCTGCCGGACGAGATGGACTCCAAGCTCATCTACCTGGTGGGGCGGGGGCCGTGGTGCTGCCAACGGCAAGGTCGGGGCAGGGGCGGTCGAGGGCAGGCAGAGCCGGTGGCTCACAGCGATCGGGAGCAGGTAGGGCCGCAAAGCGGTCAGCGGCGCACAGGGGTGACCGATACAGCTGCATAGCGCAGGGCCGTGCAGTCGCCACTGCTGTACGGCACAGCAGGGGCCACCGCGCCTCCGCCCCGCGATACTGCAACTGGTAGGGGGCCTCGCTTGGCCGCTCCGCCGCCCAACGAGGCCCTCGCCTGACCGCCGCCATCCCTGCGCCGCCGCCCCGTGTGCTGTGGCCGCAGGACGATGAGGGGGACTGGATCATGGTGACGCCCGACGAGCCCTGGTCCTCCGTGGCTGCCACGGCCATCAAGATGCTCATCACCAACCGCACCTGAATCGCACCTGGCGGCGTTCAGCACGAGCGACTAGCAGGGCCGCGGCGTCTGTGTTGGGGCGCGGTCTCGGCAGCGCTGCGTAGGGCCCCGGGGCGCTGCGCCGGGGCCAGCGGCGGGGCCGGCAGCGGCAGCGGCAGCGGCAGCGGCGCAGCCGAGCGGAGAGGAGTGGCAAGCAGGAGTGCGCGGGAGCGGCGCGCCGCTGGGATGCTGGGGGTGGGCCTGCGAGGGCCTGCCAGCAGCGGAGCATTGGGGTCGCCAGGTGCAGGAAAGGGTGGCGAGACGGGGTGGCGGCCGGGGGCTGTGATGCTGCGGCGAGGCCCGCGCGGTGGTGGGCGGAGGCAGCGGGGCGGGGCATGGGATGCATGTTTCTGAGCGTGGCATGCGGCTCTGGTCTTCGGGGCGCGTACTGGGCCACACTGAGGAGGATGGGGAGGCGGCGGCGCGGGTCGCACGCGGTGATGAAGCGGCGGGACGGCGGCGTTCGGCGGCGGGGTTGCAGCGGGTAGGCAGGTCAAGCGTGTGCTGGGGAGGCGCAGGAGGAACTGGCTAGCGATAGATAGGGGGCGGCGAGTGTGCGTCGCTCTGCGGGGCGTCGCCGAGGGGCAGGTGCAGCTGGCAAGCCAGCTGGTGATATGAGGTGTGTGGCGGGTTCTGTGCAAATGAAATTCATTGTCGTGTGCTTTGAGGTGTCTGGCCCATCTTGTTGTCGTGCCGGGGGCCGACTGCGAACAACAAGCAGCAACCGTCTGCGCCTCGTAGCAGCCCTTCGCTGCAGGCATCGTGGGAGAGTGCTCGGCAGCACTGCGCACCTGGCCGACGGTGCCTTGAGCAAGCAGCAGCACGGCAGCAGGGCAATGGACAGGTCGCCTCAATGGATGAACAGAACATAAAGAAATAGCAAACGCGTGGCTAGATGGAAGCCTTTGCTGCAGCAGTGTCGTGCCGGCGTCTGAACAGCCGTGACGCCTGGCCGCAGCGCCGCCGCCGAAACTATCAGCTCGTTTGCATAATCGGGATTGATGGAGCTGCAATCTGAACCGGGGCCGGCCCGCTGACGGCAGCACATGCACCCGCGACGGGTCACAGCGGCCTCCTGTTCGCTGCCATCCCGTGCGTGCTCCGTCGCCCAGGGTGCACCTCGCGGGGACTGGCGCCCAGCGCCGCCCATAGCCTGGCGCCCGGGGACGGTGGCACATGGGCGCCTCGCGCAGGGCCCCGGCGGCGGCGCCCCGTGGGGGGGGATCTGCTCGCGACGGCCGACAGCGCCGGCGTGGCGCGGTTTGCGTGATGCGGCAGAAGGGAGGGGCAGCAGCTCCAGCGTCTCCTCTCGCCTGCTGGCTCCATGGACAGGCCATAGCCAAGCTGCAATCGGACTGCGTATCAAGCATTCGTGCAGGAGCTGGAGCGCGCCAAGCCACTTTCATCCGATGATGCGGCGCACCAAGGGATCTGGGACATTGCTTGCGTTGCCGTTTGTCGAATGTGCTCTGTGATCGAGGCATGGCACGTCTCAGCACTAATCGCCCGGCTCCTTGCCGGGGGCTCGCGCGCCCTCGGGCGCACCGCCAAGGGGGCCCGCATCGGCATCACCCCCCTGGCAGGGCCAGGCCGGGTTGTGTTGCGTGCCCTAAAAACGCGGCCGCCCGTGTCACGATCATCTATAGCCGCCTTGTCTGTCTTGCACACCAGTGGATCGCTGCACTGCTAAAGCTCACTCACAGAGGTACACTCCACACACGCGCTGGCGGCATCGCCTTGTGCCACTCCCGCCGACACCCACACATGCGCTGGTCGCTTCCCAACACAGTAGTCTGCTCCTCCTAGCGGCTCCTAGCTCACACGCACTTCGCCACCCTCGTATCACCTGCCTCCACAGCTCACATTCATATTCTTGACGGACTATCCTCTGCTCATTTCAACCAGCGCCCAACGACGCGACGCGGGTGTGGCGACACCGCCCTCTGCAACGCCTCCCGCCTATGCGCCCCAGCTGCCCTGCTCGCCACGCCGGCGAGGCGCAGCACCCGCCTGGCACCACACGCCAGTCCCACCGCCAGCTCAGCAGCAGCTCCAACTGCGCCACGCAAGCCTCGGCCTCTGCCGCCGGCAGTCGCGGTTCAGCGCGCCCCGCTCCGCAGCCGCCGCCGCAGCCACGCGCCCATGGCAAGGCAGCCGGCGGCGGCGGGCGCCGCTCGCTCGCCCTCGCCGGCCCCGGCAACCGCAGCACCTGGCGGTGGCAGCAAGCGGCAGCATGGCAAGGAGCACTCAGCGGCCGTGCGCGGCGATGCCTAACAGCCTGCACGGCCTGCAAGGCCCTGCGCTGCGCACCCCGTGCGCCCCTGGCACCCAGCTGGGGTTGCTCGCCTGCCGGCTCACCTTGTAGAGCCGCGCCCTGGGCGCTGTCCCGCCTCCCAAAGCCGAGCACCCCCCACCGCCGCCGCCCGGCCCAGGCCTGCATCTCCGGGAATCTGCGACCATTGCCGCCACCATAGGAGGGAGATGGCAATCAAGCTACACATGCCAGGGAGGGGGCTTACGGCGGGGGCCTGCCTCGCATCGCAGCAGCAGTGGCACGGAGGCTCAGCGAACTGCAGCCCCGCGACGTGTCACGGCTCGGGCGCCACTTGTAGTGGCCGGTACCAGCGGTCTGCCCGGGTGCGTGGATGCCACAACCCGCAGCCCTGGCGGGTCCCACCGCAGTGCGCGCGCAGCACCAGGGTTGCGCTGCTATGCGGCATTCTGTGTGAAGTCCCAGCCACATCTATGAAGCAGGACTCTGCATCCAAGCGCACCGTCAGCGTGGGGGCACGTGCACGCGCTAGCCCCACCCACCCCGCGTCCTTGGCCGCCGCCACCACCGTCGCCCAGTGGATGGGGAAGCCGTGCTCGGCGAGCCAGACGAGCACCGCCAGGTTGCGGTGGTTGGCGGCGGCGCGGCTGGGCGCCTCGCGGGCGCGGCGGTGCTGTGCAAGGGTGACGCAGGGGCGCGCAGCACGAGCGTGGGGCAGGGGCACCAGGCATGGGACCAGTCGGCATCCAGGCAGCGGCGTGCCGCGCTGTAGGGCCCGTCAGGGCAGGGCACGCCGCAGTCCCGCCCTGCACAGCGGGCAGGACCCTCCCCACACACGTGTGGCCGCCCGCTGCCGACGCGAGCTGCTGGTTGCTGGCTGCAGCCCGCGTGCCCTGGGGCCACGCGGCCGCCGCCCCGGCGCCCACCTGCGGCTCCGGGCAGCCGGCCTCCGCCAGCAGCTGCAGCAGCGCGATGCTGCCGCCCGCCGCCGCGGCGGTCCACGCCAGGGCATCCATGGGGCAGCCGCGGGCCAGCAGCTCACGCAACAGCCCCACCTGCCCCGACGCAGCCGCCTCCATGAACACCCTGGCCGAAAGCCAAGGCGCCGGCGCGCCGCCGCCGCCGCCGCCGCCGCCGCCGCGTCCGTCTGCAGGCGCGGCGGCGGCGGCGCCCTGGCCCCAGAGCCACCGCAGGACCTGCGCCTGGCCTCGCCTGGCCGCGCGCTCCGCGATCACCTCGCACAGCCGCACCCCCAGCGGCAGCGCCGCGGTCCCGGCGCCGCCGCCCTCGCTTTGCGCCTCGTCCTCGCTCTGCTCCTCGCCCTGCCCTGCTTCCCTAGCTGCCGCCGCCGCCGCCGCAGCCCTGTCCGCCAGCAGCCGCAGCCCATCCACGCAGCCCGCCTCCGCCAGCGCCGCCAGCAGCCGCGGCTCCAGCGACGGCGGCGCCGCGCCGCGCTCCAGGCCGCAGCGCAGCAGCCGTGCGTCGCCCAGCCTCGCGGCCAGCGTGAGCACCGCCGCATCGTAGGCGTAGCCGCGGTCCCACAGCCAGGCCAGGCGCTGCGTCAGGTCGACGCCGGGGGGCACCTCGCGGCCCCAGGCGCCGCGGCTCCACAGCGGCATCTCACAGGGCGGCGCGGCGGCGCGGCGGCCGGTAATGGACTCGAGCCACTTAAACTTGTCCGCCCAGTCGGGCGTTGGACTCGCCAGCGCCGCCTGCACGGCGGGCGCCGCGTCAGCGGCAGCAGGCGCCAGACTGGGTTGGCGCTTCTACATACCGTAGATTCTGTGTCAAGTTCGAGCTTGGCATGTGAGGTCTCACGTACCGACGTAATGCTACACCAAAGCTCAACCCGGTCAGGGCCAACACGCGTCGCGGGCGGCAACTGCACCCACTGCTACTCCTGGCTCTCGCCCCGACCAGCCTCCCCTGCCCAGGCCCCGCCCCAGCCCGGCAGCCCCACCAGGGACCCCCCACCTGCAGCGCGAGCTCCGGCCAGCTGCTGCAGTAGGCGTTGACCATGCCCTGGCTGTTGCTGTGCGGGAAGAACACGGCATGCAGCTCCCGCAGCAGCGCCAGCTCGCAGCCCTGCGCCGCCGCCACGAACACAATCGGGCCCATGCCGCCGTCGGCCCGGTTGTCGCGGTCCCACCGCCGCGCCAGATCCAGCTCATTCTCGTCCACGCCGAGCCCCTGGCGCTGGCGCTGCGCCAGGCGCCACTCCTCATACCGCCGGCGGACCTCCTCGGCCCAGCGGTCTAGCAGCCAGCGGAGCAGCTCCGTACGGCCGTGCCGCGCGGCGGAGGCGGCAGCAAAGGTGTACTTGCCGCCGAATAGGAAGAGAAAAGAACAGCCGGTGGGGCCCCTGGGCGAGGCCGCGGCGGCGTGGTCCTGGTCCAGGACCCACTCGACGACGTGGCGGTGGCCGCCGCGCGCCGCGGCGGAGAGCAGCTCGTCGCCCGGCAGCCTGCCGCGGCACTGCGCGGCCCACTGCAGGACGGACAGGTGGCCGCCGGCGGCGGCGCCCATGGCGGCGGCGCGGTAGTGCTGCTTGTCGCAGTGCGCCGCGAGCCAGATGCAGACGTGGAGGTGGCCGGCCGCGGCGGCGGCCTCCCAGGCGGAGTCGGGGATGGGCACGCCGGCGAGGGCCGCGGCCAGCTGGATGTTGGGCAGGCAGCCGCTGGTTGCCACCAGTGTCAGGAGCTTCTGTCGCTGCTCGGTTGAGAGGTGCTCGAGGGCCGCGGGTGCGGCCCAGCGCCGTGCGAAGTCGTCGGGTGGGCTGGGCTGGGAAGTGCGCCAAATGGAGGCGTGTGGGAGGTCGCGAAGGGCCAGAGCCGCTGCTCGGCAGGAGAGCTTGAGCACGATGGCATCGTTGCTGTCTAGGCTGTCTGCGATGCGCAGGAAGGCTGACTGGGGCAGGTCGGTAAAGTTCAATGCGACACAGGTCGCGACAACGGTGGACATTTTTGCGGCATCAAGATAATGTAGTGTCTAGGTCGAAAGGAGTGACGCGGTCTGTCCCGGCTTGTCTGAACTCATGGGTGGCCCTCTGCTGCGGTGCCGGTCGTGGGCCTACCGGGGCGTGCCGGGGCGTGCCCGCGCCCTTGCCCGCATCGCGGCACCGGAGCCAGCCCCTGCCGATAGCGGGCAAGCGGGGCGCCTTGTGGATATTCCAAAACGTCGCGGGACCAACTCCGTCCTCGCATGCCTGGGAGGCCCTCTGGGCCGTGCCGAGGACAGGCAGCGACAACGACGGAGGCGACCCCCCCCAACCCTGTTCTCCCCTGGCGACCAGGCGCACCCCTGCAGACGACAAGGGCCGGCATGACGTTAGGAAAGACTCCGTCTGGGTACCTGGTCACAATAGGCGTCTCAACGTCGCCGTGACCGATTCCCGGGCGCTTGGATGCGCATCACCGGAGGAGCAACGGCACACGGTGTGAAACGTACGACAGCGGTGTTCGCCAGCTCACTACCAACCCCGGCATCAACGTAGCTGTTTCTACAATTGTACAACTCTGCACAACTCAATCGAAAAGTACAACGTCGCTGGCTTTGTTCGCGGCGCGCCACCACCGCCTGCGGACTTGCTACCTGCTGCATTGACATTGCGAGCACCATTCGACCGCAATGCAGCTCGTTCCATGACCGGTTGTAGAAAACAACCTGCTCTAAGTAGACGCGCTGACGCCTGAGCTCGCCGCCTTCATGACGTGTACTCTCCCATAGTGTTGCTGTAGCAACAGCTTGACGAGAAAGGTGTGACGGAGAGCGCGCAGCGTCATGCGCTGAACTCGGCATCAATCGGCCCAGCCTGCGCCGTTCGAAACCACACCATGACATGAGCTGCGGGCTAAGCGAATGCCCGGGCAGCTTGTGGCGCAGTGTTGCACTTGCATTGACCGTATCGCCACACTTTCTGCGGCCGCAGCACAGGCGACCTGTCCAACCCCGCCTTCTTCCCCTTCCTCCCTTCCCGGGCCCACAGGATGTCCGCTGCCATGGAGCAGGACTCCCAGAACCCGTGGGCGAATCAGTCGAGGGCACGTAAGCCGGGCGGCCGTCACCTAGGCCGATGCAACCGGCGCGCCCAGCCCTCGGGACACCTGCCCCAGGCGCGCGTTCCATGGGCCGTGTTGACGCTCGGGCCTCCTCTCGCCTGCCCTCGCGCTCCACCTTGTAGGACGCAACGGCGTCCGTCCCTCGACGGCCAACGGCCGCCTGCTCGCCAACGACCCCAGCGGCTTTGGCCTGGCAGCCACCAGGTACGCGTGCGGGTCTCGGCCCGATGCCGGTACACGCCGCTCAACCCCCTTCCACACACCCCATCAAACCCGCAGCGCGCCCATCTCGCCCTACGCCGCATCGGCGGTCCGCGCGGCGCAGCAGTACGTTGCGCGCCAGCTGCCGCCCACCCTCGTCCCGGGGCCGCTCGAGCCCGAGCCCGCGGCGCCGCCGCTGCTCATCCCCACCTCAAGCCCCGCGACCAGCCCCGGGCCCAGCCCCCACGCTTCCGCCGGCGCGCCGGACTCGCAGTTCTCGTTCGGCCGGTCCCACAGCTCCGGCCGCCGGCCGCTGCCGGACTACCGCACCTCGGCCTCGCCCACCGCCGGACTCAGCATCACGCTGCAGGCGCGCAGCATCCTGGCCAGCACCGGGCAGCGGAGGCCGCTTTCGGCGTCGGCAGCCACGCTACCTCGCCACGGCGGCCCCGGGTTACGCCAGGACCTGAACGCTAGCGCCGGCGGCGGCGGCGGCGGCGGCTACCACACGACCAGCGGCCACCCCAGTACCGCTTGGGGGCAGCCGGGCTCGGGGCCAGCGGGCCGGATGGCGGCGGCGGGCGGCTCGGCGGGGCGAGGCGGGCCGTCGCGCGCGGGCAGCGGCGTGCTGGGGCTGGGCCCGGGCAGCGGCGGCGGCAGCAGCCGGCGGCTGCACTCTGCGTCGTCGCTGCCGTCGCGCTCGGGCTTTGCGTTCGCGCCGCCGGGGTGAGGCCGCGAGAGCTGGAGGGGCGCATCCGGGTCGGGGCGCCGCCGGGGTCCGGGTCTGGGCCTGGGTCCGGGTCTGCGTCTGGGTCCGGGTCTGCGTCTGGGTCCGGGTCTGCGTCTGGGTCTGGGTCTGCGTCTGGGTCTGGGTCTGCGTCTGGGTCCGGGTCTG
>BDDC01001193.1:9967-31436 GCA_001662425.1 Chlamydomonas sphaeroides
CATGCGGGCCACGAGCGATGGGCGCACTCGTTTGGCCGCAGCACCACCGCGCCCGCCCCCGGCCGCCCTGCTGTGGTGCCCCGCAGGCAGCCTGATCACGCGGCTGGAGGAGAAGGGCGGCGGCGTGCTGCGGCGCTTCGGGCAGCCGTACATCACCATCGGCTGGTACGAGCTGGAGCAGGTGCGGCGCCGCGGGGGAGCCGGGCGGGGGACTGAGAGGGGCGGGAGCGTGGACAGCGTGTCTGGTGTTGTCAAGCTGGCAGAGGGCTGGTAGGTGCTGTAGGGGGTGCTGAGGAACGAGGGCGATGGAGGGACCGTACGCTCATGTGCTGGCTGGCCCCAGTGGAAGAAAGGTCTCGAGGATGGGGGCTCTCTCTCGGCCACGCGGCCGCTGCCGAGCGAGGACCTGCCCGGATGGATGCCGCGCCCCGACCTCCGCGCCGCCCTCCACCCGGCCCGCCCAACGCCGCCACGCCACCCCAGGTGCTGCTGACGCTGCTGCCGCCCGGCGTAGTGCAGTACGGCGCCGCGTACTCGGGCCACCGGGAGCGCGACGACGCGGCCTACGTCGCATTCAGGTAGGGACCGGGAGGGAACGGGCGGAGGGGTGCGCCAGGGGCTGGCTGGCTGGCTGGCTGGCTTTCAAGGCTGAGGCGGCATTTGGTGTTTCTGGCGGCGAGCAAGACAGGGTTGGACGTGGTGTGTTTCATGCGAGGAAAGTAATGGAGTAGCGCGCACGCACGCACGCACGCACGCACTTCAAGGTGTGTTCGTTTCTTTACAAGGAGAGTAGTAGCGTAACACGCGAGCCTGCTCCAAGGGGGACGCGTCCAAGGTGCGTAACAGGCAAACAAGCAGGGGTGCGTTGAGTTGGGTGCGCCAGTGCGGGGAGCGAAGGCCAGCGTTGTCGCCAAGGAACCCGATGCGCCCAGCTAGCTAGGGGCCGGGTTGGCTGGCTGGCCGCATGGGGACCTCGGAGCGCCAGGCCCCCAAGCAGCTCACCCCTGACCCCACGCCGCCGGCTGCGCCGCGCAGGCCCGTCCGCGCCAGCGGCCCGCCCGCGCCCAGCGCCGCCGCCGCCGGCGCCGCCGCGACCGCGGCCTCCGCCTCCGCCTGCCCCGGCCTGGTGCGCGCTGGCTTCGTGCTCGCCTGCGACGGGCCCTTCAGCGACGTGCGCCGCCGCGTGGTGCGCGACGGCGACCCGTCGTTTGACGTGAGTGCCGTACGTACGGCGGTCGTGCTGGCCGGCGGAGGGCACGGCGCGGAAGGCATTCCGGCAGCCCCGGCCCCGAGCTACGGCGCCGCCCGCTGCTGCGCTCACACGCCGCGCTGCTCGCCACACGTTTGACCCGCTTGCTACCCCGCCTCGAACCGTCCCAACGCCGCCGCCGCCGCCGTCCCCCCACCCTGCAGGGCGTGGTCAAGTGGCTGGGCCGGCTGCCGGGAGACGACGTGCCGTCTCTGCCGCTGGACTTCAACGCCGTGTGGCTCAGCCCCGGCCGCACCTTCCTCTCCCACAGCCTGGCTGGTGGCGACGTGGCGTGGGAGGCGGTGGCCACCGAGGCGGACCTGCGGCAGGCGGGCTTCTGGTGGGGGGCGATGTGGGGCGTGGGGCCTGGGTCGTAGCGGGCCTGTCGTAGCGGGGCTGGAACGAAGAGGAGGGAGGCCTAGGAAGGGGAAGCGAGACCCAGCGCCGGAAGGCGCCGACCGCCTCAACCCATGTTGTGGGGCCGCAGGCGGCCCCACCTCACAAGAGCTGTAGCCCGGAGCCCGAGGCGGCGCTCGGCGGCGCACTCTCCTCTGCCCCTCCCCCGCCCCGCGGCCAGGTACAACGCCGCCAGCCGGCGCGTGGAGCGGCTGCCGCCGGGCGCCCGCGGCGCGCCCGCCTCGCTCCGCAGCGCCAGCCTGCGCGAGCCGTCGCTGGCCGCCGCCGGCAGCATCAAGTGAGGCGCGGGGGCAGTCGGGGGGTGGGGAGGGCAATGTGCCAATCACACCGCGTGCCTCCAGTATGCCAAAGTACCGCATCCCATCCTCCCCGGGCTGCGCGCGCCGGCGTGTTTGCGTCTCCACGGCCGGGGCTCGGGCATCATTGCTTTATGCAGGCGCACCTTAGCGCAGCTTTCCCTGCTCCACCCTTCTCCGCGCCCGCGGGCCGCCCGCTGCTGCCCACTGCCGCCGCTACCGCCGGCCGCTGCCGCTGCCGCTGCCTGCCCCCGTCAGGCCGGGCTTCGGCAGCGGCCGCCGCCCTCCCTACGGAGGCATCGAGGACACTGCGCGGCGCCTCTTCGACGCCGCCACCAACATCGGCGGCGGCGGCGGTGGCGGCGCCAAGGCCGCAGAGCCCGCCTCCGGCGCCGCGGCGGCGGCGGGCGACAGCCCGTACGGCAGCGGCGCCGCCGGCGGCGGCGCCGCTGCTGGCGGCGAGGCCGAGACGCTGCCCGGCGCTGACGTGAGCTTCCTGGGCAGTGAGGACCTGCGCAGCGAGGGCGAGGAGGGCGAGGAGGGCGAGGAGAGCAGCGAGGCAGGCGACGAGGAGGACGCGCGAGGCAGCGGAGAGATGCTCGAGGTGGGGTGGGGGTGAGGTGTGAGCAACGAGTAAGGCAGTGAGTGGCCTGGGCCTTCCAGTCTTGCTGCGTGCTTCCCCACACTCCCTCTCATCATCCCCGCCCGACCTCACCTCGCCCCACCCCAACCCGCCGCCGCTCATAGAAGCTCATGACGATCTTCGGCGCCTTCCCGCCGGAGGTACGACGACGGGCATGCGAAGGCGGCAACGGCGGTCTGCTCCACGGCAGCACCAGGCCTTTTTGTTCCCCGCTGCACGGCGCCGCGTCATGTACGGCCTTCCCACTGAAGGCACGGCGGCACCCCTGCCTCCCCGCCTTTCCCCACCTCCCCCTCGGCCTCCCCCCACCGCCCCCATCTTCTCCCCCAACTTCTCCCCCACCTCCCCCCACCACCCCAGGTCCGCGCCATGCTGCGCAACAGCCGGCCCTCGTGTGTGGTGGAGGCAGGCGTGTGGGTGCGCCGCGCCCGGGACCTGCCCTCGGTGAGCCGCCGGCGGCCGCGGCGACGTGACGATGCGGGCGATCGCCCCGCTCCGGCTCCCCATCGCTGGCTCTCCATTGAAAGCCCTTGAAAGCCCTGACAGGATCAGTACGGAGCCACCAGGCCGCTGCGTGCCACCCGTTGCAGCGGATCAACCCTCTGCAGCTCCCCGCCCGCCACCCCGCCACGGCCCCGTGCCCCGCCCCTGCTCCTGCTGGCCCCCCTGCGCCTCAGGGCCTGGGCCGCGGCCGCGTGCTGATCCTGGGCGAGGCGGCCCACCCCATGCGGCCCTCCAGCCAGGAGGAGAACCAGGTGGGGGCCATGGCGCAGGGGACACGGGGGGATTGCGGCGGGGCTCGCCTGGGAGCTCCGCTGGGAGGTCCAACCCAAACCCCGCCTCCCTGCTGACCGCCCGCCGCTGCCTCCCTCCCCTTGCCTTCCCCTCCCTTCCCTCCCGCCCCTCTCTCCCAGGCGCTGGAGGACGCGGCGGTGCTGGGCTGGTGCGTGCAGCGGCACGGCCTCAACAAGGAGGCGCTGCGGCGCTACGAGGCGGAGCGCAAGCCGCGGTGGCGCCACGTGATGCAGGTGCGTGTGTGCGCGAGTGTGTGTGTTCAGAAATAAGTATACCATGTGTGTACCATGTATTTTACACTTGGGCGGTGCCTCCAGCCCATGCGCATGCCCGCACATCAACCGAAGCCGCCCCCGCCACACCCCATACGGGGCTGTGTGTATGTGTGTATGTGTGTGTGTTGTCGTGGAGGAAGCCATGGCCATGAGGCCGCATCACAGGCCTGCCCAGCCCCGCTGCACTCTCCAAACCGGCCCCTCCCTTTGCCCTCCCCATCCCCCCCCCAGCTGGCCATGGCCGCCAACAGCACCCCCTCCGCCACCAGCTCCGGCCTCAGCCAGGCGCTGCTCGACTACAACTCGGCGCTGCACAGCGCCCACTTCACCCGCCTGAGGGCGCCGCTGGGCTGGCGCCTGCTGCGCGGGCTGGGCAAGGCCGCCTGGCTGGCCGCGCTGGCGGGTGAGCCCCCACCCAGGCTGCCAGCGCCCCCTTGCAGCGCCCAACCACACTCTCCATTGCGCGCTCGAGCCACTGGTCTGGGACTGCTGTGCCGGTCTATGGGTCTACCGCAACGCGACGCGCCCTCTGTGCCCCATCTCCCAGCCGGCCGGGCGCTGCCGGCTGCCCAGCCCCGCCCCTCATGCGCGGAGGACCCGTGTGCCCCTTCCATGCCCCAGCCAGTCTCCCTCTATTTACCCCTCTCTCTCTGCCTCCCTGCCTCGCCCCAGGCGCAACAGGCGGGCTGTGGCTGGGTGCGGCCGAGCTGATGCGGCGCTCGGGGCGGGAGCTGGGGCTGCTGGAGCCCGCGGCCCGGGTGGCGGGGCAGCTGAGGGAGCGGCTGTCGACGGCCAGCAGGAGGGCCAGGAGGGTGCGTGCCTCCGGGCCCGGGGTCCCGGACCGGGGCCGGCGGGAGGGTCCGCAGCCTGCGTGCGTGCTTACGGGCCCGGGCCGGGGCGGTGCCGCGGTGATGGCCCCGGTTTAGAAGCTCTTGGCCCCTGGGGACTGCACAGCACAGCACAGCCACACATCCCACGATGCATCCCAACCATTCATTGCGCCGCAGGTGGCGGGCACCACGGGCAGCGTCACCGCCGGCATCAAGGCCGCCACCGCCGAGGAGTCCGCCGCCGCGCCGCCGCCGCCGGCGGCGCCGCCCGCGCACGGCCGGCGCCGCTGGGGCCTTCGCCTGCCGGGCGCCGCGGCGCGTGAGGAGCACGCGTGGGCGGAGAGGCGGCGTGCCGAGGAGAGGGCCGCGGCGGCGGAGGCGGAGGCGGCTGCGCAGGCGGCGGCGGCGGAAGCGGCGGCGCTGCCGTGGTGGCGGCTGGACCGGGCGCTGCGGCGCGCCAAGGGTACGTGCGTTGCCCGCCGGGAGTGTCTGTCGCTGTGGCGCTGCTGTGGGGCGCTGCTGCGGGTATGTCATGCTCGTGAGTCCGTCCGCGCATGTCCCTGCTTGTGCCGCTTTGCCGCCGTGGGAAAGCACCTGATTGCCCTCCCGTCCCGACCCCGGCGTGCCGTGCAGCGCCCGTGGCCGAGGCCACCGCCGCCGTGGCGGCGCCGGCGCTGCTGGCAGCCGAGGACGCGGCGGCGGCCGCCGCCGCCGCCGGTGCAAAGGTCGGCGGCGCCGCCGCCCACGCCGCCCATGCGGTGGTGCACAAGGTTGAGAGCGCGGTGGCGGAGACGGCGGGCAGCGCGGCGGGCAGCGTGGGGGAGGTGGCTCAGAAGGCGGTGCAGAAGCGCGTGGCGCGGGCCCTGGGCGCCTTCTGACAGGCGGGGCCGGCTGCGGGCTGCGGTGTGTGCGAGGAGGGCTGGGGTGCTGGCGGGGGCCTGGATGACGCGGTGCTGATGATCGTGCTGCATATGGCGCCAAAGGCGGGGAGCTTGGGGCGGGCGGGGCGAGGGGCCGCAGCCGGCGCGCGGCGGCGGGGTGGCGGCGAGGAGGGCGGGGGAGAGGGTGGTGGTGGTGGTGGGGGGGATGTTGCGTAGGGGAGTTGGCGTTTGGGCGAGGGAGGTTGACAAGGGGCTGAGGGGGCGCGGGGGGAGAGGTTGAGGTTGCGCTGGGGCGGTGTTGTGGGGAGGAGGAGTTGGGGCGTGTAGTGCGGGTGGGCGCCCGGTTGTGGGGCTGCGAGGTCGCTTGTGTGTGGGTTGGGAAGCGGGCGCTTTGGGCGCAGCTGCCGCTTGTGTGATATCGGCACGGCACTTGGGGCGGACTTTGCATCAGCGTTGTGATGCCGGACTGTGGGCACATAGAAAGCGTGTTTGTGGACCGTGCCCTGGCCGGGGCGCTGCAAGTCGACGTGTCCCGAACGGTAATGCCACACTACGTGCACCTTGCGACACGAGCTTACTACGTTGCACGCTCGCGCGCATACAGCAGGGGATTTCTCCCGGCAGCAACATGTAGCTGCGCTGCGAGACACGCCTCTGGCGGTCAGCTTGGGTCCCAAGGCCTCGTGTCGGGGCCTGGCAGGACACGCTCGGGGAAGCTTGGACACGGCGACACGGTCTGTCGCCCCAGGCCCTGCCGTGCACGCTCGCGAGGGCGCTCATTTATATACGACAAACACTGCCACACAGCTAATAACATTGGACAACAAACAATGGCGCGCCAGCCCTCCGCTGTCGCGGCCTGGCTTGCCAAATTGTTTCCTATTGCCGACACCGAAGCCCGGATGCTCTCAGTTGGCCTTGATGCGTCTGGCCGCACGTCATGGCTGTACTCGGTACTGCTTGGCGAGAAAGTTACCACCATACCAACCATCGGCTTCAACGTGGAGACCATCAAGCACAACGGCTACTCCATGACGATCTGGGGCAAGCCGCGAACCTGCAGACAGCTGGCCAGGGGGGCGAGAGGCTCTCCACCCGCGCCCCGCCCCGCGGCATCGCGCCATGCCGGGCTGTCGCAAGCGCCCCGACGCCCTCCCGCCCTTTCCCCGCCGCTTCCGACGCCCGCAGACGTCGGCGGCTGCGACAAGATTCGCCCGCTGTGGCGCCACTACTACGTGAACACGCACGTGAGCGCTTCGTGGGCCTGGTGTGTGCCCGGTGGGGGCCCGGTGGGGGCGCCGGCTGGACTTCTGTGCCGGGACGCAACGGACCGTCGTCAGGGCCACCCGGGGCAGGCATGCGAGGCCGGCTGGCGCAGCTAACATAGTCCTCTTACCTCACTGAGCATGTGCCGCCGGGTACCGCCGGTGCTCCCACGCCAGGGCATCCTGTTCTTCGTCGACGCACACGACACGGAGCGCATGGACGAGGTGGGCGCCACAGGACGCCACAGGGGATGTACCGAGGGAGCAGCCAACCAGTAAACCAACTATCAACCAGAAATTCGGACATTTGACAGGGGCGGATGCCTTGCCAGGATCCCAGCACCTGCCGCACCCCTCTCGCAGCAGCTCTGCCTCGGCCGCAGCCCGCCAGGCCCACCACCAGCCAATGCCGCCGGCGGCCCATCCCCGCCTGCAGCCCCGCCGCACCGCGACCACACTCCGCCTGCTGCCCCCGCCGGGACTGTACCTTGGCGGGCAGGCAGCGGGACCCCGACCCTCCGTGCCTGCTCCCCCTCCCTCCCACCGCAACCCGCACCCGCAGGTGGCCGCCGAGATAGCCATGCTGGCGGCGCAGGAGGAGCTGCAGGACGCCTCCTACCTGGTCCTCGCCAACAAGCAGGTGTCGCCAGCACCGCACCGCGCCGCACCGCACCGCCTCTAGCCACACACGGCGTGGCGCGCATGTGCCACGTAGCGTGCGGCGTACCAGTGCCTGAGCACGGTGGCCGCTCATAGCGCGCACATGTCCGCGAGCAGCTCGGTGGCGCGGCCAAGGGGGCCCAGCGAGCTTCCGTGCGGGTCCCCAGTGCCCCATGGCCGCCTCGCGCAGGCCAGCAGCCGGGGGCCGCCCAAGCCAGCAACCGCGCGCCTCAGACAGGCCGGGTGCACGACACAGGCCTGCTGGAGGCGCTCGGCGCCACGCCTCAGCCCGGGTCAGCCTCAGCCCGGGTCGGCCCGCCGCGCTGCCGGCCTCGCGCCCAACGCCCGCACGCGGGCTGTTCAGGGCACCATCGGCCGCCGCCCTGCAAGCATGCCGGAACCGGGCGCCCTGCCCCTGCACCTACGTAGCCCCCGGGCGCCCGCCGCCTGCCCTCGGCATTGGCTGACTAGCTCGCTACTCCCTCGGCATTGGCTGACTAGCTCGCTACTCCCTCGGCACGCGCCCTGCCGCTGCAGGACCTGCCCGGCGCGCTGTCTCCCAGCGAGGTGTCTCGGCGGCTGCGGCTGCCGCAGGTGCTGGGGGGCGCGCTGTGGAGCTGCCTGCCCGCGGCGCTCATGGACAGGGCGGTGCGGCCCAGGGGGTGGAGGGGCGAGGGGGGCGGGGCCGGGGCCGGGGCGGAGAGGAAGGCGGCGGGCTCCGGCGGGGAGTGGGGGCCCTTGTCCGCCTCGCAGGCGGGTTGCCTTGGGGGCGGTCGCGCGGGCTGTGTTGGACCCGGCCGGGTTTGGCCGGGTTTGGACCTAGCCCGCCCGGCGCCGTGGCTTGAGCCGCCATCCCGCAACTTGTGTCGCAGGCCACACGCGCGCAGCTTGATTGGATTGCCTCGGCGCTGCGGCAGTCGGCGGAGCGGCGGAGTCAGCGCGAGGCGCAGCGGGCGTCAGGAGGGGCGCCCGCTGCAGGCGTTGCGGCGCCGGCGCCCTCCCCCGGCGGCGGGCCGCAGCCCGAGCCTGACATCATGGAGCGCTGGCTAGCGGTGGAGGATGAGCCGGACGACGACTTCCTGCAGGTGCGGTTGGGTGTGCACGGCACTGTACGGCATCCGTTGGAGTAGCAGCTAGAGGCGGCGGGACGACGGAGGTTTTCGGGGCTTTGGAAGGGACGGGCATCGGCGCGAACCCATTCTCAGCCCCTTCTCGCGCGCTACCCGCGCCCGGCCACGGGCTCGGCCACCCCGTCCCCCCAAACACGAGCTACCCGCCCCCAGCCGCTCGGAGGTTCGCAACTAGTTCGTTACCCCCATGGTACACCCCCAGCCGCCCGCTCCCAGCCGCCCGGCCCCCACCACGCCCCCTAACCCTACGGGCACCTCTCGCCCCCCCCCACATGTGTGGTGCAGGCGCTGGAGGACTTCAGCCTGGGCTCCTGGGACCACCGCACCCACCTGCGCCTGGCCTGGCTCTACCTCAGCCGCCACGGCCGCCGCGAGGGCCTGGCGCGCATCATGACCTCCATCCGCGCCTTCATCGTCAACAGCCCCGTCACGCGCCGCAAGACCGGCACCACGTACCACGGTGGGCTGGGGCGCGTGTGGGCTAGGCGAGGGCCGCAGTGCGCATCGGTTGGGATGGAAGGGGACACGTGCGCTTCGGTGCGGAGGGCCCGGTCGAGGCCGCAGACCGGGGCAGCGCCTGCAAGGGAGTGGTCAACCAGGGCAGCGCAAGCGCAGGCCTCGCAGCGCAGCAGGCCGCCTCGCTGTCGGGCCGCCCATGCATGCAAAGCCAGTTCTGTGTGCTTGGTTCTCGATCCCCCGGGTGGCTGGCGTGCGCCGGGCTCCCTGTTGGCCGGAGGCAGTGCGCCCATGGCGCGCAGGCCGCCTCCCTGTGTCCGCACCCGCACCCGCCGCCAGCTCATGCGTGGTTACGGTGCGCCTCCTCGCCCGCCTGCGCCGCCCAGAGACCATGACGTACTTTTGGGCGCACATGGTGCACTTCGCCATGGCCAGCATGACGCCGCCGCCAGGTCAGACCCCGGGGGGAAGGATGCACGGGGGCCCGGCGAGCAGCTGGCTGCCAGCCACGGCTTTGGGGGAGGGGGCCAGGGGGTATTGCCAGCATCAAGTTCAGCATCACGGGGCCGCGTCGTACGGCTCCCTGCGTGCGCGCCCTGACTGCGATGGTTCAGGGCGCTGCCTAGCGGCCGGCAGCCGCAACTGGTGTTCATCACCTGAGCCCCCGCTCCCGCCCCAGCGTTGGCGTTGCAAAAAGGCAGGCTGACTACCGGCAGCTGCAGCTGACTGCCGCAGCCGCCAGCGCAACGCCGCAGGCCTCCGCAGCTGCCTCCGCGCGCTTGTCCTCACCTCGCATGCCCGCCCCCTCGCCCTCCGTGCCCGCCCTCCCCAGGCGCGGTGCCCAGCTTCAAGCTTTTCCTGCTGCTCAACCCGCAGCTGGCCAACGGGGGCCTCTTCCTGCACTACTACACAAGGGCCACCATGCTGCAGGCGCGGGCTTGCGCACCGCACCCCGCACAACGTCATGGCTGATCCCAGCCGTGCTGTGGGTTTGGGCGGGCCCCCGGGCATATGGCGGCGGCGGCGGGACTGAGGATGGCGCCCGAGGAGCCGCGCGTGGTGCCGTGATGCATGGGCGCCCCAGCCGCAGCAAGCTGCCGTGGCCCGACCGGCGCCCCACCCCTCGAGCCCCTCCCTCCCGCCCCGCCCCGCCCGCCTCGCCCGTCCCTTCCGCCTGCCCGCAGTCGCCCGAGGCACGCGAGCACGTGGTCCTGCCCGACAAGGTACGGACGCACGGCGCCACCTTGGCAGCGCGCTGCCGGCCTAGTCGCGGTACGCCAGGCAGTGCCGCGCGCCTGCGGTTGGTGACTACGCGCCGCCGTCGGCGGCAGCGCGCTACGAGCACGGGTCCGGAACCCGTACCGCGCGCCTGTCGTTGACGCCGTCGGGAGGCCGCCAGCGTGGTCTGTGCGCCGTAGAGCAAAGACGTACGCGTTGAAGCCGCGTCGCACGCCTGCGCCCCTGTGTCGCCTTGCAGCCGCCGCCGCGCGTTACATGTTTTGCGCCGCCGCCGCAGGCGCGGCGCCTTCCTGCCCCGGTCCTCAAGACGCCCGATTGCCCATGTGCCCATGCGGCAACTTGATGCGTGCTCTCCGCCGGTACTGGCCCGCAGCGGCCGCTGCCCAGCATCATCGGCGACGTGTCGGCCCCGCACGCGCCGCTGCAGCCTCCGCCCCCCGGCGGCGACGCGGAGCTGCCCGACGCGGCCTTCCTGGAGCGCTTCCTGGGCCGCGGCCTGGCGGGCTGGGGACACGAGCACCTGCTGCGGGCGCTGTACGCCTGCCTGCGCTTCCACGGCCGAAGGCGCGGCGGCAAGGTGGGTCGAGGTTGAGCCCTGCCGGGTCGCGGTTGCGGCATCGCTATGCGAGGCGGCTGCTGAACGGCGCCGCGCTGGGAGCCGCATGGGTGCTTGATGCGGGCGCTCGCGTGCGTTGCGGCGGCGCCTTAGCATTGCGGTAGCCGCGCTGCCTGCCCCGTCCTCATGGCCCACGCCGTACCGGTACATGCCGTACAGGTGGCGCTGGACGGTCTACGCGCGCTCGAGGGCGAGGCGTACCACGAGAGCATCAATTACTGCTGGCTCACCCTCATGACCCACACGCTTGCCGGCGAGTTCGGCACCCGCATCCTGGCCGACCAGCCGTCGGCGACCGCCAGCGCACCAGAGGCCGCAGCGGAGGGCGCTGGGGCCGCGGGAGGCGATACGATGCCGGAGTGGCGGACGCTGCTTGGCTGCGGCAACTACACGGCCGTCAAGCTGCAGGTGCGATTGCGGGGTTGCGCTGGGGCAGCTGGCCGCGCGGTAGTGGAGCGGCACACAGCAGGTGGCACGCCAACGTGCGTCCCGCCAGCTCTGTGCCCGGCGCCTTCGGTGCCGCGGGCTTCATTTGCTCGATGGCTGTAGGCTGTGCAGGACTCATTGGGTGACGCTGTCGGCCGCCTCTGCAGGAACTGGTCGCAGACAAGAAGCAATACCTGCGCTACTGGACTCCTGCGCTCGTGTACTCGGCCGCGGCCGCTAAGCAATTCGTGCCGCCGGACAAGCAGCCGCTGCCCACAACCGTGTGAGCAGGGACGACTGCGGGGCCCAGGGCCGCTGAGGTGCCCGCACGGGCCAGCCTCTGAATTACGACGGGTGCGCCGACGTGTTGTAAGACCTTGGCGACTGACTCACTGATGAGAAGCCTTGTGGTTACACAGCAAGATCGCGAGCCAACCTCGCTTGCAGCAGTAGCTGTTTTCTTCAAGAGAAAAGGCCTCGAGCCAACGAGAAACGCCCCCACACACACAACCATTACCGATGGTGTCCCCACCGAGCATACCGAAACCTGAAATGCTGCATCACGCAGCGCAATGCGTGCTGAATAATCACGTGTCTATGCGGTCTAGGATGGTCATAGAGGAAGAATGTCGGTGTGTCACGCCTGCTTGGACAGCAGGCCATGAATGCATGGCCTAGGTCTACATCAACTCCCGAATGATCACTGTTCGGCCGGCTTGGCCGTCTGGTCTGCCTAGAGACGTCTGTCATGCGAGGGTGGTTAGGAGCAGCGCTCCCCGGCATCACCGCATCAAGCGAAGGTTGGATGTCGAAGCGCTGGGACCGGCCTGCCAGGACGCTGCACGGGTGCGTGAGGCAACAAGCCAGTGGGCGGCGACAGTGACAGGGAAGCAGACCGGTCAGTGCATATGATAGCCGCCCGGGCCAAGAGCCCCAAGCCGTACGCTTGCTGGATGCGCCTCAGGCGTGTTCTCTTCGGTGGAGCGGGGGTCGAGCAAGTGTACAAGCCCGCTGCCCTTGCAAGCGCACGGCAAGCACCTACGTGCTGAAGATGTCGAGAAAAGCGACATGGGTCCTTTGACGGCTGCCGGCGCCTGGATAAGGCAACAGCGACCTCAGCCGGCACACATTCGCGCGTGCGGGGGGGTTGCTCGACAAAGTTATGCCTGCCCACCAGGGCTGCACCCCAACGACATTAGGTACCTGCACTGTTGACCTCGAGGACGAGGAGCCGCCGAGAAGAGCTGTACTTTGACCCGGCATGTCCTGCATTGACGAGCGCCGTCGTCGCCGCGGCTCAAGAAATCATTTGCTGCTGAGCTCATCGCACCTGAGCGTACGCGAGCGTAACGTCGCTGAACGGCGCACGCTGGGTCGTCGCCGCTCCCTTCTTGCCGAAAAGGGACCCGCCTGCGCTGCTGACGCGTTGATTGCCAAGAAGCGGGTCAATGTTCTCTACATCCCAGTTGAGGGCGCGAGCGGCCATGGTCAGCGTGTTCGGGATGCTTGATGTGAAGTCGGCTGGGAACGCTTGAGAGTAGCTGACTGGTTGTTTACTTGGAAGCTCCAACTGCCTACCTACCTAACGCTTGTATAGGAGCGAGAATCATGCATGCCCCCCCAAAGGGGGACTGTTCTGTCGGTTCCATAGTGGATTTCGCAGTTTGTCCCCATTATCGCCTCGCCTTCACGTTTGCGCCGGCTCTGTGTGCAAGAGATTCTCAATATCCTTTTTTAACCACGAGGCCGAGCCGCGGATTGTTGCCGTGTGCTCGAGCGCCGACTTGACACGCCACGCCGCGCAGGGCCTGGCGCAGGGTGCCGCACGGTGCCGCCAGGCCCACCGTGCTGCCTTGCGATTCGTTTTTTGGCCACCGCCCAACCCCACCCACCTCATTCGGCCTCACGTGCTGCTTCAGGGCTGCCTGCAGCGCACCAGCAGCAGGAATGGCTCAACCGCCAGTTAATGGGAACCCCCCGCCCCCCGACGCTTAATTGATGCAGCCAGGTGCAGCCGCATCCAGGCAGTCTGGCCGCATCCAATCCTAGGCAGCCCCAACCCCCAGTAAACTGCACGTGTCGAACGTTTCTAAATGGGCCCCTGCGTAAACCCCCAGCTTGGGGTACTCAAGCCACCCGTTTGCCACCGCTTGCCAGCAGCAGCTCGTCCTGCACGGACCCCTGGTACTGCACGGCGGGGGGGGGGCGGGTCAGCTCGGTGCTCGGCCCCACCGGCGGAGTGACGAATGGCCCTCACGGCTGATGGGCCCTTCCCTGAACCGGCAGCTCATGCCCTGGAATCGCCCGTTCTAGAACGCTGACCCTGACCCGTGGACTGCGTCCGTTGCCGTCGCGCCCCCTGCGTCTAGACGCCACGTTCAGACACTGTCGCGACCGGGCTGCCGGGTCTGTGACACGTTAGCCTTCGGGGGTCCGCACTCCGGCCTCACACTCCCTTTCTGCCTGCCCTGTTGCCCTGCGGCCTGAGCTCGCTTCGCCCATGCTGACCAGTCTCGTGTCATTTGTTTGGCTGCCCCCCTGCCCTCGGTTGTTCCGTCCTCCGCACAATGTCGTACACAGCGCTGTTATTGGGCGCAGTTGCAGGTGCCTTGTGTTCCGTTGTCCCTGCTCGTGCCCTCGCCCATACTCCTACTCGCTCCTACAGATACAGATGATACTACCGCCTACTTCCGCTGCTTACTTCCGCTGTCAACTTTTACCGCTGGCTAGGGAAAAGGGCCAGGTAGGCGCGCGGCGACATGCTGGTAACCATAACGGCCTGCGCTCCCCAACGCTGCATCGATGGCTTGAAGGCGGACTGAACTCCTGGGACTAACCAAGCTGCCGCTTCGCTCTGTTCGCCCCCACGCCATTGGCCTTGCCGGGTTAGCAAATACAGTTTGCCTAGACGACCCCTTGCGCGTGCTGCTGCGGGGAGATGCTTATCAGCGCAACGCGCCCGCACTCCGTAGCGTGCAGTCGAGGCCTCACTGGCGCACCTGTTGTTCTTGCTTTCTAAAGTTGTGTTGTTGTGGCATTCGAGTTTGTGGACGCACGGACCAGAAATCCGGGCCGGGTCAGGGTCAGCCCGGGCCTGCCCGGGGGCAGCCCGAGTTGAAGCCGCACTGTGTTTCACTGAGCGCCTTACTTTCAAACATATCAAAGAAGGCTGCCACAGGCGCTCTTCATGTAGATACACGCAAGTGCAGGCTCTCGGTTGCGCAGCTGTTACCGAGCTGTCCTCGCAAATGGATGAACTCAGCGACGACGATGATGATTTCCTGCCGGCGGCACCGACCCAACCAAGAAGAAAGCGTATCTCCGCGTCTCTGAATCAACCAGGAAAGCGGAGAGCCACCACTGGGAACGCAATGAGCGTGACGGGTGCGAGGACAGCACCAGCGGCTCCTGGCACCAGCATGCCAACACAAACTCCTGCTACAGCTGCAAAGAAGCCCGCGCCGCTCCGAGGCCACGGCGCGCACACCAACCTGGGGACGTCCTCGCTGACACCGCTCGCTCCGCGCGCGCTGGGCGCTGGCAACACGCTCAGCCTCGCGCGGGCAGCATCATGTGGTAGCACTGGCGCCATCACACGGGACTCCACAGGTTCGCGCGTGTCCGTGGTGGCTGAGGAGGCGTACGGTGCTTGGACCTTAAGCTTCATTCGCCGTGTGTTGTTGTCGTACCGCAGGCCTGGCAGCGCGGCGGCAGCAGCCACGCTTCAGCTGCACACCGGCACCGGCAATAGGACCGCCGGCGCCACACATTGCGCACAACGCGCACCAGCCTGCAGCTGCGCAGCCGGCCCTCGGACGTCCCGGCTCAGCGGCCCCGAACAGCCGCTTCCACGCCTCGCCCGCTCTGCGACAGCCCCAGTCCACGGCAGCGCAAGCCAGCCCGGAAGCCGCTCCTTCCGCAGTGCCACGCACCGCCTGGGCCCCGGCTGCCCCGGCCCCGCCGCTCAGCCGCGCCGCGACCACGAGCCTTGGCTCCACCGGGCCCTGCTGCGGCCGGTGCCCGATTTGCGGGTGCGAGCTAGCGGTCGTGTCGGACACGGCCAGGGGCCGGGAAGCGCACGTCAACGCCTGCCTCGACGCGGGCGCAGCCGCAGTCTCACCAGCGGTGGCATCGTCGGGCAGCACCGGCAGCGGCGGCGGTGGAGCGGGTGCGGCCGCGGCCCTCCGTCTCGGTCTGGCGTCAGCCCGCACGGCTGGCGCCCCGGCCAATGGCGCCGAGGACAGCGTTCACAGCGCAAGCGTTGATGTCCTCGACACCGATGATGACGAGGAGGAGGACGACGACGACGACATGGTCATGCTGGGCACGCAGCTGCCGCCTGCACGGGGCCCGCCGCCACAGCAGGTGGCAGCGGGCGCTGACGCGGAGGGGTCAGCGAAGGAGCCGGGGCCCCCACCGGGAGCGGAGCTGGAGGACGAGGAGTTGGCGCTCGAGGCGCTTGGCGCCCAGGTCACCTTGCCGGCCGAGCGGCCGGGCGCGGCGGGTGTGGGCGCTGGGCAGCGGGGTCGGTTGCTTGAGCCTTGGGCCGGGCCCGGGCCTGGAACTGGCCCCGGCTCCGGGCTTGGGTATGGCCGGCGGCTGTGGCTTGCGGGGGAGCCCGGAGAGAGGGGTTGGACCCACGGACCGCCAGCGGGCGCGCTGATGGAGCCGGGCGAGGATGGGCCGGCTCAGCTGCAGCAGCAGGAGCAGGAGCCTGAGGAGGAGGAGCTGGAGGAGCAGGAGGAGCTGGGGCAGCAGGAGGTGGAGGCGGAGGCGGGCGGCGACACGCCGGGGCGGGCCGACGTCCGCGAGGAGGATGAGGAGGATGCCGACTGCGAGGACCCCATCGCGCTGTGGTGAGGCCAGGCGCTGGCCCCTAGGGGTCCCTACCTGCGGCACAGCCCCGCCCCCGACCCCGACCCACATGGACGACAACCGCCCAGGCCCCACAATGTGGGCTGCGGCGCAATGTCGAGCGCATGGGGCGCGCATATGCCTCTTGCTGCGGCTTGACATGCTGGTGGCCGCCGCCTGGCTGTGCTCCTACTCGCCGCTGCCGCTGCCCCGCGCCTTACCACGCCGCTTCCAGGCTGCGGCGCAGCGGGCTGCTGCGCTGGCTGCCGCGCTTCCGGGAGGGCGAGGTGGACGATGTGGTGGCGCCCGAGCTGAGCGACGAGGACCTGCAAGTGGGGCCCTGGCAGGGGAGGGGGGGCGTTGCTGTCTATGTGCACGCCAGCTGTCAGCGGCGTGCAACCGCCGTCGTTGCGGGACATGCACTGGCCTGTGATTGCCGCTGGCGTGAGGCGTGCAGGGGTGGCGTTGGGCAGGCCTGTGTTGGTGCGCGACCGCTGGGATGCACGTGTGACGCGCGCCACTCACCCGGCCCGGGCGCCGCAGGCTCTTGGCATCGACTGCCCGCAAGCGCGAGCCGCTATCCTGGCCGCCCTGCCCGACCTGGCCGCTGGAGAGGGCCACGGCGCCGGCGGCACAGGCCAGGCACAGGCCACGAAGCCGCCCCTGCCGCCCCAAGGAGCCGCAAGCATGGCCGCGGGGGTAGCAGCAGCGCAAGGCGGCGCTCCGGCCAGGGCCACCTGGACTGCACCTGCTGGCTCTGCGCCACCTCACCTGGCGGGATCTAGTGCCGCCGGTCGGCAGGGCTCGGCGGTGGCTGCGCTCGGCCCCGTGCTGCAGCCCAGGCCGGGGCCGGCGGCCGCGACGGCGCTGCAAGGCTCGGTCCTGGCGGCGGCGGCGCCGTCCGCTAGTGGCGGCGGCGCGGCGCCGTTCGCTGCCATGTTCCGGTCCAACCCGTCAGGCCCCATCCGGATCACGGGCTACCTGGCCAAGGAGGAGGGCGACCAGGCGGCCGCCGCCGCTGCCGCCGCCGGGCCGGCGCACAGGGGCAGCGGCGCCATGGGCATCGGCGGCGCATCGGCGGGCGGCAGGGGCGGCGGCGGCGCAGTCGTGGCAGGCGTCGGGGCTCGGCCGCCGGGCGGCGTGCTGCCACGGTGGGTGCCTGACTGGCACACCATCCCCGGGACCAGGTGAGCGGCGAGCGTGTGGCCAGGGGTCGGGGTCGGGCGAACAGGGGCAGGCGGTCCTTGTTGTGCTCACCTGGCTGGGTCGCGGGACATGTAGGGCTTCCAGCAGCACCAGGAAGTGGCAGCTGTACGGTCGGTTGTTTGCGGCGTTCGAGTTCATAGCGCTCGGTGGCTTGGCGCCATCAAGCTAAGACGCTTACTCTCCGCGCCTGCCGGACGCGTGTTTCCCTGCGTCCCCTGGCCCGCCCCTGCAGGCTGCTGGTGGACTTCTTCTCGCCCCGCTCCCGAGACATCCCCGCCGCCACCGCACCCTTCCGCATCCTGACCCACTTCCACGCGGACCACTACAAGGTAGGGAGCTGGCCACGATGTAACGTACCCGCACAAGGTAATTTCCGATATTCAGTCACAATCAACCCGAACTAGCCGGCCCGCGCCGGGTGGGGGAGCTTCGATATCCAGGCGACGGAGCTGAGGTAGCTCAGGTAGCCCCACAATCAGTTCAGCCAAGTATGGATCTGCCTTGGCGCGGTGCCGCAATGCCCAATGCTCCGCCGCTACCCAGGCCTCGCCCCTGCCTGCCTCCCCAGTGGTCGCCGCGTGCCGATGCACTCGTCCTGGCACCTTGCTGCTGATGAGCGGAACGCCGCCACCCCCCGCTGCGCTGCTTCCGGGCTGCTTCCGGGCTGCTGCTGCTGCACCCGCCGCCCCATATCGCCGCAGGGCCTGCTCAAGTCGTTTGGGGGCGGCACCGTGCTGGCCTCGCCCGTGACAGCCCGGCTGGTGGCGGAGCGGCTGCGGCTGCCGGCCACCAAGCTGCGGGTGCTGCCCATGGACACGCCCACGGTGGTCGACGGTAGGTGAGGGAAGGCGCACATCGGCACGGCGCACACCTTGCTCTCCAATTGGGACCGGCGCGGGCGCAGTCGTCTCGCATGGCAACGCACCCTTTGCGAAGCGCTGTGCCGAGCTGGATGCGCGCGCGGCACGGGTGGTATTCTCGAGGCCGCGGCCAGTCTGCGGCTGCTGCTGAGCCCTGCTGCCCTCTGCCCTGCCTGCCGCCCGCGCGGCAACAGGCGTCACGCTGACCCTGGTCGACGCCAACCACTGCCCCGGCGCCGCCATGGTGGTGGCTCAGCCGGCTGACCCGCGCCTGCCGCCGGTGCTGCACACCGGCGACTGCCGCCTGGGGCTGCACATGAGGGGCCACCCCGCGCTGCAGGTGGGGGGTGGGGGTTAGCGGCGGGGCTGCAGGCAGGGGAGGGGAGGGGCTCAGGCGGGTGTGGTAGACGGTGGAGTGGGCCCGCTGGGTCCGCCCCTCGGCGCGCGCGGAGATGACATGGCACTTGGTATCCCCCGGAAAGTGCTGGGCGCTGGACGCCATCGGCCCCGCGAGGGTGCCCTCCACCCGAGCGAGACACACGCGCTCCGCTCACGCTCACCCTCTCCCTCTGGGCCCCCTCTCCAACCCCTCGCTTTCCCCCAACTGCTCCCCGCTGCCCCGGCAGGCCCTGGTGGGGCGGCGCTGCACGCTGGTGCTGGACACCACCTACTGCGACCCGCGCTACGAGTTCCCGCCGCAGGAGGCGGTGCTGGCGGCGGTGATGCAGGTGCGGCCGCACTGGTGCAGGCGGGAGGCAGGGGCGCAGCGCGGAGCGCGAGGGCCTGGCGTTAGGGCGTGGACGGGGGACGGGGCAGGCGGCGGCTTTCGGCCGGGCAGGTGGCGGGCGTGCCGCCTGCTGCATGGTGGCTGCATGCATGCCGCAGGAGGTGCCTCCTGGCGCATGCGCATGCACGGCCGCAATGGCGCCCAACGCATGCTGTCCGCGGCCCTTCCTGCTGGCGGCCCTCGCAGGCGGTCAAGGCCGAGAGCTTCAACAAGAGGTGCGGCGCGGCGCTGACGTGTGGCCGAGTGGACTGACTGTGGACCGACTGTGGACCGACTGGACAGCTCAGGCGACGGCGCGTGCGGCGCAGGGGGGAACTTGTCTGCAGCCACCTCCGGCGTTTGTGTCGGAGCGCCGCGAGGCATGGCGTGTGTGCGGCGTTCTCCCGCCCGCCGGCGCAGCCCCTGCCCCGCCGTCCCCTGCCCCTGCCCCTGCCCCGCCGTTCCAGCCCGGCGCGAACGCGCACCATGTATCTCCTTTCACCAGCCCACCCCCCCACCCCACCGTCCCTATCTAGGGCGCTGTTTGTGTTTGGCACCTACACCATTGGCAAGGAGCGCCTGTTCCTGGAGGTGGCCGCGGAGCTTGGCCAGAAGGTGGGGGCCAGGGGTGCATGTGCGGAGGGGGGTGCAGGTGGGGTGGGCGAGGGGATGTGGGCCGCGAGGATGGCGCTGCGAGTGCGGGCGCGGGAGGGCCGCGCACATTGGCGAGGCACTTGGCGGGGTACGGGGGCAGGGACGCGGAGTGTCGGCATGGCAGTCAGGCGGTGCCGGGGGCTCTGGACCGCAGCTGGCGAGGGCAGGTAGGCGGGCGGCAGCAGCCGGGGCATGTCTGGGGTGAGAAGGACCGCGTGCCTCATGCCTAGCCGTACGCACGTCTGCTGCCGTACTTCGGTACACCCCTGCCCCCAGGTGTACGTCAGCAAGGAGAAGGCCGCCACCCTGGCTGCATGTGGCCTGGCGCACCGCTACGCCTCGCTCATCACCACCAACCACCTGGAGGCGTCCATACACGCGGTGGGGCTCCCTTGGGAAAAGGCCAGGGGGCGGAGGACAGCAAACTACACACGGCAGACGAGCCTTGCACACATACACATACACGCAGCATCCAGGCTAGCTCGTCGTCGCCGTTGTTCCCCTTGTCCTCTGCCCCCAGGTGCCCCTGTGGAAGGTGAAGCTCGACAGCCTGGCCTCCATCCTGGACGGCTACAAGGGCCGCTACACGGCCGTCATCGGGTTCTCGGTGGGGCAAGGGGAGATGTGTGGCGCGGGCGCCGGGGCCAGCGGCGCGGCAGCAGCCAGCGAAGCCGCCGTACGTGGGCGCTCTGTTGGACGGTGCGTCCAACAATCAATACCCCGATAAGAAGACACTTCCTGACCCTCGTCCGTCCCTGGCATGTTCCGACTATCTGTGCCATCCCGCCCTACCTGCAGCCGACCGGGTGGAACCACACCGGCGGCCCCCGGGGGATTGGAGGCAGCGGCGGAGTTGGAGGAGGAGGAGCCGACGGCGCAGGGCCCAGCGGCCGTGCCGGCGGGCGTGGCCGCGGCGGCGGTGGCAGGGGCGGTCGCGGCGGCGGCAGGGGCGGCGCAGGGCGCGGCAGCGGCGGCGGCGCTGCGGTGCTGTCCCGGGAGCAGGCTCCTGCGCCCATCGGCCGCCGCAGTGCCCGCGGCACCGCCGTGCTGTACCAGGTGGGGCTGCCGAGTGCAGGGCTCACTCGGGTATTTGCCGGGGGAGCGGCTGCGGCACAGCTGCGGGTAGCGGGTGTGGGGCGGGGCCAGCCCCAAGCAGGCAGGCGCCGAAGGCAGCAACCGGTGGCGCACGGCAGCGTGCGGCACCCCCTGGCGTGCCATGTGGTGAGCACCTTGCCGGCCGCACGCCGCGCAGGTGCCGTACAGCGAGCACAGCAGCTTCGGCGAGCTGCGCTCCTTCGTGTCGTGGCTGGCTCCCGGCCGCCTCATCCCCTCGGTCAACGCCGACATCAGCCCCAGCGGCCCCCGTAACACCCGCATGCGGCAGCTGCTGCTGGGGCCCGGCCCGGAGGACGGCGCCGGGCAGGTGCCGGCCGGCGGCCAGGGGCCTGGAGCGGCGGGGCCGGCGGGCACAGGAGCCGCGCCTCCGGCGGCGGTGCGGGATATCCGCAGCTTCCTGCGGCCGACGGCGGGCGCGGGCGCGGGCACGGGAGGCAGCAGCGGCGGCGGCTGTTAGCGTGATGAGGCTGGAGTCATGAGGCGGATCCGGCTGGTCGGTGTGCAAGCGGAAATTGAGCAGGTTGCCAGGAGCATATCCAGGAGCGTTGCCAGGAGCATTGTCGGGAGCATATCCAGGAGCATGTATGGGCGTGACCGGCCCTGGGTTGTACACCAGTATGCGGCGCAGGCGGGTCCTGCCCAGCTGCAGCAGTGAGCGGGTATGCGCGGAGGCGCGCGCAGTGTGTGGGACGGGCTGGTGGCGTGCACTGGCTGGGTCCGCCAGCTGTGTTGGACTAGGTGGCCCGGCCCATGCAGGGCACATCTGTGTGGTGGTGGTGGTGGTGGTGGTGGTGGCGGTGGTGGTGGTGGTGGTGGTGGTGGTGGTGGTGGTGGT